>JBAMAW010002665.1:0-59534 GCA_037043295.1 Amiota minor
AGCGGTCAATACCTATCTGCACTGCCGCTTTATTTTCATGAGTCCCGTTTTGCATGCGCAGATTTTGACTACCTGCTGGTGACACAGTTGTCTTTTTATTGTTTTTGCTTGCATAGCAGAATTTTTTCTATTGCATGCTTGTTCTTGTTTTGGGTTATTAATATCACTATTAAATGTTCCCGTGTTTGTTGTTGTGACCGAAACTACATGTGGTGACGCAATCGAAGCAGTAGCTGAGAACACTTTACTTTATGCTTAGTTGTTTTTTTTTTTTAGTTGTTTTTCGATATGATGCTAACCAATTTACTTTGTAATTTGATTTTTGAAATTAGTTCTCTGAAGAAATAGAAGGTGACGCTAATTTTTTTTCAGTTAAGTGTCGTTTTACAAAAACATACATAAGAAAATTGATTTCTTATTTTTTATGCTGCACAACACTAGCACACGTTATAAAACCAAATTTAAATTTCACAGAATATTTCCAATAAAAAATTACTATTTATTCAAAACAACTCAAAAATGTTCTGAAAGGTAAAATTCACATGTTCATTATTGGTTTCTGCTATAAATAAATTTCTGTTCGATTTTCTAATTGCTCAACCAATTCACTTTATAAAATGGTGCAACCCTAATGTTCTGAAAGGTAAAATTCACATGTTCATTATTGGTTTCTGCTATAAATAAATTTCTGTTCGATTTTCTAATTGCTCAACCAATTCACTTTATAAAATGGTGCAACCCTACATTTGTCTATTGTCTATTTTCAGTGCAATTTCACGTTATGTTCAACACCAAATGCGTGGTTTCAGCGTTAAATACACTGAAATACTTGTGACGTCAAAATTGAATGTGAGCAAACTTCGAGTTAAAAATAAATGGAGGAGAAACTACGGTAACAACAATAACACACTCTCCCCCTCTATCTTGCTCTGCTCACAATCATAGTACAGAAAAAAGGAGTGAATAGTGCAATAACCTTGTGTGTACTCAGTTCTGAATAAATGAGAGGAAAAATACAACAACAACCAAAGAAAATTCAAGAAGCAGCAAAGCATAAACAACGATAAATTACGAACATTTTTATGCTTGGTCTTGCTGTGGTTTTGCAAAATTTTAATAGCAAAAAAATGTGTATTTACCTTTACAAGATTTAAAATAAGTAAGTATCCTTTTCGATTATTCAGCACGGTGTATTATATCAAAAAAAAAAAGCTATGAAAATGGGTTCAGTATATTTTGCGCCAAAGCGTTACATACAAAGCCCATATAAGCAATTTTATATTGTACAATAGTATAGATTATCCGTGTTCATGGATGAACATGTCATTGCAGTGGCGGAAAGAAAAGCAAATTTCTTTTAATTTATAAGCGAATTTTGTTTTTGCACTTTTTTGCACTCCTTTCCGTGTTTTCACTTTGAAAGCATTTGTTACGCTCTAAGCTTTCATCGGTTCTTGTCGCCATGTGCGACAATGACTCCAATGAAAAAATGGGATTATTGACATCTCTTGGCAGATCCCTTCAAAACGGAAAACGTCGCCTGATATGCTACGGAAAATTAAAATCCAAAAGATTTCGTCCATCTCAAACTCTGTAATCGACCACGTTGGCCCAAGCACCTCCAGTAAAACCAATCCGTTTCATATCCTTGGTGAGGCTATGAACGAAGATGTTAATGAAGCTTCTATTGTAGAGGAGCAGAACAACCCTCTTTTAACCCCGACATCTAAATATTCATGAAATGAAGCAGGCGATTGAGTCTGTCATAGGAAAAAAAAGTTTTTCATATAAATTATTTAGGACGTGACTGTCAAGATTTTTTTTTTTTTTTGTACATTGCAACTAGTTAACTATTGTATAATAAACTAACGAGCAATTTGTTTTGTGTTTTGTGTAATACAATTAAGTTTTAACATACCCTGCACAATATTTACAGAGAAGTTGTGTATTGTACGAGGTGGTGTGGCTTTTTACGTTTCAGCCTTTCCCTCCATTCAATTGGGTCATTAAGGGCTGAGGCTTCGCTATTCACATGTTCAGATAGCCTTACCATGGGATATAAGGCATTTTTCCGAATTGCGGCGACAACTGGCTCGATACCAAGATCGCGTTCAAGATCGCTACTGCGTACGTACCAAGGAGCATCAACGGCACATCTTAGTACTTTAATCTGAAATCTTTGGATTTGAGGAATATTGCTCGAGCTTGCATAGCCCCATAGCTGTATCCCATACGTCCATGGGGGTTTAAGTACCTGTTGGTATAAGAGCATTTTGTTGTAAGTAGATAAAGTTGAACAATTTCCCATGAATCAAAACATATTTCTGTACATTCTAATTCTTCTCTTTGACGTGTATATTCCATCTAAGCTTATCCAGTACCCAAGTATTTAGCGGTGTTGTGGTACGGAATTTGTACTCCGTTTATGTACAGTGGAAGGTATCTTATTTTGTTGTATGTGAAGTCAATATGCACCGATTTTGCTTCATTTAGTTTTATTCGCCATTTGGCTGTCCACTCAAAAATTTTGTTTATTTAACGTTGACTCGGTCTGTCTTTTACCAACCGAGAAAATGGCCGTGTCATCCGCACAACGTTGCTGTGACACAGACCTCATCATAAGGTAAGTCGCATGTGAAAAGTAGATAGAGGATGGGTCCCAGCGCACTACCCTGGGGGACGCCCGCTTTAATTTCTTTGAAGTCTGAGTAACTGTCGTCATGTTTAATTCGAAAAAGCGATCTGATAAATATGATTTTAATATATTATATTATTGTGTTGGCAACAACGCTTTAATTTTATTGAGAAAGCCGCTGTGACACACTTTATCAAAGGCATTGGAAACGTCAAGGAAGACCGCGGAGCATTTTTTTTTTTTTCCTTCAAAGGCGCTTTCGATAATTCGGGTTATTCTGTGAACTTGGTCGATGGTAGAATGTTTCGTCCGAAAACCAAATTAATGTGTAGGTATTAGTTTTCTCTGCTCAATAATATGATTGAGACGTTTGGCAAGTAGCATCTCCATTAGTTTAGAAATAATGGGTAGAAGAGATATAGGTCGATACGATGTTACATCATGCGCATTCACAATTGCTGTTACCCATGTGATGACATTTTGTGGGAGCTGTTTTCAAATTTCGCTGGTGATGAGATCATAGCCGCGACATAGGCGACTTTTTTGATTTCAGTTTTTTTATTTCCGCATCTAGTTTACATTCTGTTACTGGAGGGATTATAATATCGTTATTAGCAGGTTTATTATCTGCTGCACTTGGCTTGAAAATACTTTCAAGGCCTTCTGAGAAAGTATTAGTTTTTGCTCCATTGCATTTTGCCCACGTATTGTTGATTTTTTTTATTGATGGGATTTGTACTTTAGGATGTGAAAAGTTTTTTGTGCACTTTTAAAGAGAATATTCGCTGCTACGCTCAGTTGTTAGTCCCATTAGGTAGCTGTGAGAGAGAGCTATTCTTGAATGCCTTTATCTTATTGGTGAGTTTTTTCGATATATTATTAAGCCTGGTTTTGTCATAAGGAGATCTTATTTGTTGCCATCGTCGGCGTAATCTGTGTTTCTCTGCAACTATTTCTTTTATTTCCCTTGTGTACTTATGTCTTACTGCAATAGTTCTTTTTGCTGGAGTGCTGTTCCACACTGCGTATTGTATTCTGTTTGTCAAGCTAAATACTTCATCATCTAACCTTATATTACTGTTAATTACTACATCATGTTCATAATTCGATAAGATATATTTTAAGTATTCCCAATCGGTATATGTACTTATTAGTATCAACGGTGGTTCTTTAGTGAGTACACTTTCATGTATTACTAATAGGATAGGAGAATGGTCAGAATTCATATCTAAACCGCTTTCAATGCACACATAGTTGGTAGATATCTTGCTGGCGAAAAAAAAATCAATTAGATCGGGTGTCTTTAGTGGATCAGTTGGCCAGTAAGTTGGTGTCGTCGTTGAAATTATGCAGCAACCATTCATTTGAGGCGCTTTGTATAATTCACTACCTTTCATAGTGATGAGCCTTAACCCCCAATGGGTATGTTTTGCGTTCAAGTCGCCTCCCATTATGAATCAGTTTTTGTGACTATTGATTAGCTGAAGATAGTGTTCACATTTGATCTGATGCCTTGGGGGCTTTAAATTACAGTAATTGACAAACCGTTAACGCCATCTACCGAAATCGTTCTGGCTTGAATTTCGTTAGTAAAGGCATCTTCGAGTGTTTATATTGCTTCTTATTACACACAGTTCCGTACCAGTTATTGGTGGATTGTATGGTATTTCAAAGCTTTTAAATCTAAATAGATAAGATGTGTCTTCGATATTAAGCTGATGTCGATTTGTATGCAGTACTATTTGCAGCTCATTTTGGTGCTTTAATAAGCCGTTTGCATTCCATAGCATACTTTTTAAAATATCATTGGAGTAAATTAACCTGTTCTTTTTTTGTGTTCAAGAAAGTATTTTTTTTATTAAAGTACAAAATACATCATTCAAAGTATTGTCCGCCGGAAGCGTACTTTTTCCATCTCTCGATAACTTTCGGCGTTTCTGGCCATTTTTCACAAAATGCACGGCTCAAACGCATTATTGTGTGATAACGTTCCGCATTAGTCAGTAGTTCATAATATACACCAATGCAGAGCATGACCTTTGCACGTGGATTTTGCTTTGGCGTCGATGTAGACGATCGGGTTCATCAGGCTTGGCATAGTATATTTCTCTTCTTTGTTATCGTAGTATATCCATTTTTCATCTCCAGTCATGATCCAATCCCTCCTTTGATGTCCTTCAAGAAGCAGTTCCGAAAAATCACATTTCGACATCTCTCGGCTTCAAATCGTTCGGCACCCAATATCCTTGCTTTTGAAATCATGTTTTAACCGAACGAAAAGCTCGAGTACTCCCACGATTCTAGGAGTTTAGGCATTTGCGGATCTTGATCCAGTAAAGCCTCCACTTCCTCATCTTAACTTTTTGGGTTGGCCAGGACGCTCTTGCTCTTCGACTACACTTTTGAAGCATGGAAACCACTCTCTGCATGACTTATCGGTCGGAGCAGAATCACCATAAACTTCCTCAAGCATTCGATGGGCTTCAGCTGCACTTTTCTTCCCATTAAGATAGAAAATCAAAACTTATTTCTGCAAATGCTGTTTATTTAACTCAAATTCGGACATTTTCGAAGATGCAAACAACAGTGTTTTTGTCAGAAACAGACGCTGATGACTTATTATATGACAGATGTCAAACCTTTCCAGGTAATTGCTTCAAAATCAGTCACAACTCCTAAAACGGACCGAACTAATTGTTCATAATTTTTTTTTGATGTATCTATTTAAAAGTCTTTTTTCAAGTCAAACTCATTTTGTTTGTTAAGCTTTTCTAAATTTGTAAGATGTTTGTCTCTTTCGATTGGTTGTTTTCATTTACTACTTGCCAGAATGTCGGCTCATTAAATGCTGAAGCAGTCTTTTCGGTAATAGGTGGGCAGGATGTCTTTTTTGGATAATTTTGCATAGGTTTCCTTATTGGGCTTTTGACTTGAGTGTCGCTTTTCTTTGGACCGGCTCTTTGGTCACGTATCTTGTTTTCAGCTACGACACATCCTCTGTAACTTGCAAGATGAGCTTTGCCACAATTGCATTGCTTGCTCTTGATCACGCTTTTTGCAATCTATCGACTTGTGTTTTCACTACTTGGTTGCTTGCCACAATAATATTGCGTGTGATTATATGATTGGCATGATTTGCATTGGAGAATAAGTTTTGAATGTTTTACGGCCTCAATAGTGTAATATAGTCTTTATATCGTGTATTTGTTATTGTAATACTTTCGGTTTTATCAAATGTCAGAAAAACATATCTAAGGGTTTCTCCGTTTTCCATTCTAGCTTGTTAACTCCATCACTGGCTTTTAATCTTTGTTCTTGCAGATCTTTTATTATTTCTTTTGGATTATTGGAGTGATGTAGGTCACAAACTTTTCAAATGCCCCTCTTTGAAAAAAAGACGGTCAAGTGAGATTAACTGTTAAGGTTAGCAAATTAAGCAGGAGCAGTTTTTCAGGGGTGTAATAAAAAACTTACACTACTCAACATACACTGACCTGATGATAAGTCAACTGACATCACTTGGGCACTCAGTGAGACAAGTAGTTAATGCAAAAAATCGAAACTCGAAACTACCCATGTCAATATTTTTCGTTGACTTTAATAGACAGCGGCATGGATTCGCTAACAACTGAAGTCCAATGAATTAATTCGAATTGAATTGAATTGAATTGAATTGAGTTAAAGCAAGACACGAAACGAACGAAGTGAAGCCGACTGTGTTTCGAGTTCGAAAACCGTCTGCATTCTGTGAAATGAGTTAGAAAGAATTAGCCTAAAAAAAAATGAGAACTTCGGCATAGCCGAACGCATTCGAATTAATTCGAATTTCCCATGTACACATTGCGCATTGCGCGTTCTTTCATTTCGTTTGATTTGAGTGAAGCGCGCATTCGTACAAGGAAATGAGCGGAGAAAAACGAGTCTGTAAGTGGTTGTGTGTATGTATATGCGTAGTTGTTGTTTTCTTTCTTCTTTTCTTTACGCACAGCACAACAATAAAAACCCTTTGTTCTTATGCAAAACAAAAAAAATGAATTTATTCGAATTAATTCGAAAACAACCCCTCATTCAATTCGTTCAATTCGTTCCTCTTTGTGTAAATCTTGTTGGACTGAGTCTGACGTGAGAGCACAAATTCACTCGAATTCTTTCGGCGTCGCATTCTATTTCACTCAGTTGATACAGAGCATTGTTGATTCGAACGTCGTTTTTTTCCAAACATGCAGACCTCTAGACTTAAAGCCAGCCAAAAATAACAAGGAAATATTTAACATTAAACGGTTATGGTTATGCACCGCGATCGTTACAAATGAGTCATCAATCAAGTTTAACGATATGGTTCAATGTCACCGTCGCCAAGAGTTTGGGGACACTAAGCGTTACTGCAATAAAGCTTATAGATGTGTGAAGTGTGGTAATGACCATATGTCAATCATGTGTACTATACATACTATACTAATACGTCCCAACAAAATGCGTACATTGTGGAGAGAATCATACTGCTTCCTACAAAGGATGTAGAATTTACAAAGCAACTGTTGAAAGCAGAATTTAAGGCACTAACAACGCACCTCAAACAGAAAAAAAAAACATCATCCAGTACTAGCTAGTCAATCAAACTTGCGCACTGACGACAAAATTACAATCACACTCACCAATCAACTCAGCCAGATGTGGTTACTAGTTTGTTTGCAAACTTATTCAATTAAACCTCCGAACCACCAACTGGAATGCTAACTACCTTTGCTCTAATAGGCCTGCTGTTGAGCTCTATCTCAAAACTAACAATATGGACGCCCTTTTTGAATCCGAAACTCACTTGTCAGATAGATCGTACTTTAAAATTAATGGCTACGATCTAATACACGCAAACCACCCGTACGGAAAAGCTCGAGGTGGCGCCGCCATTTCGATCAAATCTTGTTTCAGCTTCTCAGAAAAAACTCCTATCACTCATCATATCTAAGGGGAGTAAGCTGAGCAAAATCATAACTGCAAACTGTCTGGATCTCTGCTCGGATTACAGTGCTGTATCAAATCTCATCAATATGCTAGTAGCCATAATTAAGAGGTAACCTAAGATAGTAAGGGCAAATACAAACTTGAGTCAGTCTCGTTCCTGCTTGGAACGCACTGTCGGCCCAAACATCCATCAAATTTCTTCCAATGATATCGACAACGCTGTTGAATAGTTTGAGCGAAGCATTCGTGAAGCAGCAAGCCTCGCAACACCGGTTCATTTAGAAAGATCTCACATAACTAAGCGAGACTTTTATTTATGGTCTGCAGAAATTGCTGGTAAAGTTCGCCTGAAAAGAAGACTTCGAAGAATTTGGCATACATCCAGGAAATCACGAGATAAGATTGCTCTAAATCGAGCCACAAGAGAATTAAAGGAATTGCTCATGTAGACGAGAAACAAAGCTATTGGTAAATTTCTTGAGGAAGCTGAACCAGGAAGTATTGAGCATAATATTCGGAGTGTGACAAGTTACCTCAAAAGACCAATAAAAAGGAAGGCGCCCATTCAGTGACCAAGTGGAACATGGTGCAGGACTAACAAAGAAAAAGACTAGGAATTCGCAAATCATCTGGAGCTCACTTTTCTCCTTTCGCCTATTGTCCGCCCGCAGATAAAATAACGAAACTGGAGTTTATCGATGCTCCTTGTCAGATGGACTTACCAATCCGACCTTTTAATGTTCTTGAGATCATCGAAGAAGTGCATCGCCTTAAGAAGACCAAATCTTCCGGTTATGACAAAACAAACACATGCGCTATAAAAGCATTACCCCTAAACGATCTGCTGCACCTTACGGCGGTACACAATGGTATACTGAGGATCAACGATTTCCCCTTTCAGTGGAAGTATGCTGAAATCATCATGATGGCCAAATCTGGGAAACCCGAACACAAATTGTGCTCATAA
Organism: Amiota minor; assembly: GCA_037043295.1. NCBI lineage: Eukaryota > Metazoa > Arthropoda > Insecta > Diptera > Drosophilidae > Amiota > Amiota minor. The sequence continues at coordinate 8,565 of JBAMAW010002665.1, forward strand.
TGTCCAATCAGACTGCTGGTGGTATTCTCCAAAATATTCGAAAGAATATTCTTGGCCCGACTATTACCTTTGTTGGACGAAAGGCTTATGATTCCTGATCATCTATTTGGGTTCAGGAGATTCCACGGAACCCCAGTGCAGTGTCATCGCGTTGTTCATCAAATCCTCAACACCTTCGAGGACCGACAGTACTGTTTAACCGCTTTTTTAGATTTACGACAAGCTTTTGACAAAGTTTGGCACCCTTGAATCTTATTTTAACTCAAAACTTTATTACCGATACCTTTTTACTTGGTATTGAAGTCCTTTCTTCATAGAAGAACATTTTACGTAAGATGCGACGATAAAGAATCGGACATTAAGGCCTTCCCAGCTGGAGTACCTCAGGGTAGTGTTTTGGCACTCATTCTCTACTCGCTCTTCACTGCTGACCTACTTATTTTAAGTGACGAAATATTCTTGATTGTAAATTTTGCTGATGATACCGCTTTTTTGGCTACTGATAGCCATCCAGGGACAGCCTCAGCCATTTTGCAAAACCAGATTAATATTCTGCAACCATGGCTCAAAAGATGGAATATTGCCGTGAACACAGGGGAGTCCATTCATGTAACCTTTACCATGAATCGCAAGAGCTGCCCTCCCATAAATATAAATGGCTCTTGTCCTGAAAGGACATCTGCGAAATACCTTGGACTAACTTTCAATAGAAGGCTAACTTAGCAGCCCCACATAAAATTGAGAAGAAAACAGCCCGACATAAAACTTTTAAAAATGTCCTGAAAATCAAGTTATTACTCTATAAATCCATACTTAAACCGGTGTGGACATATGGAATACAGCTTTGGGCCTCTGCCTCCATCTCAAACATTGAGATCCTTCAAAGGCTTCAGTCCAAACTACTGCGTAGACTTGTTGGAGCTCCCTTGTACATCAGAAACTCAATCCTACATAGAGATCTACAGACTCCCACGATCCGTGAGGATATCGCAAGAATCAGCAACTCATATATCTCTAGGCTGGAAAGTCATGTTAATCATCTTGCAGTCAACCTGCTTGACAACAGCCAGCATACCCGAAGATTGAATCGGCTTCATCCACTAGATTTGCCGTTCAGAGTTTATCAGTAAAATTAAAATAGAAACGTAATAAGAGTGCACAATAAAATTCGCTGAATATTATTTACGATAGATTGCAAATAAATTGAATTGCACCTGTCCGTGAAGGCTGAATATCACGGTGACAAGACATGAATTTATAACGGCAATCAACCGTTGGATATAAATCCACAAGAACCAACTTGAAGTCATATGTACTTATTTTGGTCTCTCTCTACTGCTGTCTATTCTGTGCCCTCTGAGAACATTTTGTACCACCGATAAACGTTAATTCGGTCCAAGGTCACCATATGCCACAGTTAACATTCGGAATGCGTCCGCTCATTTAATTATGTTTTTCACACAAAATTTAATACGGATCCTTTGATCCATTTTTTGGAATAGGCAAAAATCGAAGACGAGCCAAAACACGTACAAGCATAGCAGCTGTCAAAAATTAACTGAACATTTATACAAAACGAAAATCGAATATATGCAACCCGCGGAAACTCAAAATTCGCGATACTTGTTGAACAAACCTCGCAGAAAGAAAAATCAAAAATTATTATGAATAGTTTATTTTATAATATTTGTAGTTTCTTACGGTGACAAGTATACAATCGTCCCAAAGTTGAGACCCATAGCATGATTGGCATAAATATCGATTTAACAATTATTAATTTATTTTATTTATGTAATTTGAATTGTTTACAAAAAAACAAAACAATTATTTATTTATTTATTTATTTATTTATTGTACAATAGAAAACTTAATTCTAAAATTATTTTGAGCCATGTTTCACGGCGTCTTATTGCTTGGTTTATTTAGATGTATTGTTTGTAAAGCAGAAGCTTGTTTTGCAGAGGTACTTCAGATCTGTGTTTAAGTACCCAAGACATTTTTCTACTCTGCCTGCCAGGTACAAGATCAGACATACGTATTTATTATACCTCACTTTCCAGAGTGGCTAAAGGGCAGTTAAAGAGCTGAGTAGACTGCTCAGCATTTACTACAAGCGAGTGGTGTTTTGATTTCATTAGTATTACTGAACGGATGAATCTAGTTATAGGTAGCCAAAAAATCCAATTTATAGAGGACAACCTGGATCACAAATTATAAGTAACAAACAATCAACCCTATAGGAATTAGAATTTTAAGCACGGATGGCAGGTGAAATGAGTGATTATTATGTGAGTAAAATAATTTAAATTTAAATTTAATAAATAACTATGAATTTAAGATGATCTGCTCCGGTGTGTTCTCAGCCTCAATAAAAAAGAAAATGTATTGTATTTATAATGCAAACAACAAGAACAAAAATAATAATAACAAGTGCAGCCATGAATTTGCATGTCCTTCATTCACATTCACCTTCACTTTGGAAATAATAACTTTTTACAGTATTTTGGATCTTGTGAAGAGTGGAAATAAAGTATGGTAATAGTGAGATAGTTGAGAAATATGAGCAACGTAATCGCCGACGTTATTTTTAACAGTTATGAGTTATGAAGTAAGTTAGTTATGTTAGTTTTAAGAAACCTTTTGTGAAGTTCAGTCAAGTTTAAGAAAATATGTCTTAAGAAAATAAAAAATATTCGAAATAAAACCATTAAAATTTAATCTCTAATAAATTAATAATAAGAAAAATTTAATGAAAACAATTAATAAAAAGAAGGTATGTAAAAAAAGAGATAAAAGAAGAGTCAGTATACATACAGCATTTCAACAATGAGACCGTAACATTTGTATGCGAGCTATACGATCCAGTAATTCTAAATATGATCTTGAAATTTACATAATTTGTGAATATTGATCAGGCACTTATAATATCCTAGTTTCAGTTCGAATATAATTTATGTGTGGCCAGCGAATGCTGAGTTGGTACAGCTATTTTTCCTTTATTGCCCTTCAAAGCATATTTAATAATTACTTTTACAGTAATTTTTTTATCTAATGATCTCCACTCTTCGTAGCTGTAAGATCATCCGATTCAAAGGTACTGTAAGAGTCATAAACTAGCAGTTGAGCTTAATAACGGCACTTGCATGTGCCATAGTTATAATTAGTTAAGTTAGCCCCTTTTTGTGATTTGTATTTTCCGTCTTGGCAGAGTACTTTTAGAGCTAGAACGAGTGCAGCTCATTATTAAAATTCATATAACACTAACCGAAGTGTTTTATTGGTGCGCACAAGTGCCACCATATCAATTATTTAATATAACTTAATTGGCACCCAACGTGGGGCACGACGGAAAAAGTGCGTGCTAAAATTAAAAGTATTAAAAAAAAAAAAAAAAAAAATTACTTTGTATCTGTATGTATAAAAATCAATCGCTAAAAGTATTGCTAAGCGCAAATCTCGACTAGACCGATTTTGATGAATTTTTTTGTTGTACTTATGGGGTTAAGTAGATGGTTAATAGCTACATTTCGACCTGGTATGTGGCGTAGTTTTGGAGATACGGATTTTTTTTTTTTTTTACATTTTTTTCATTCAAAGCAAAATATACTTAGCTGTTATTGTCAAAAAATAGAAATATCCAGAAAAAGTCAGAGGAATGCAGAATGAGTCTGTGCCTCTTTTAAAGCACATACTACAAACGGCAATACGAGGGTCAATCAACAAGTACTTAGCCTCACCACCCGATGGTGCTGCTATTACAAAAGAGTGTTACCATCGTACAGTACATTCTTTTAGTAGCCTACTGTCAAAGTGTCAGTTAATTCCCTTCATTAGTTTTGTTTTGATAGCCTTTGGAAGCGAGCGTGTCAGTCGTATTACAAAAATGGAAAAATTTACCTTCATCGCTTTTACTTTGTTTCGAACAGCAATGAACACCTCCTTGGATTTGTCATCAGTATTATTACAGACAATACATGTTTCCACCAAACCATAATTTTTTCGAAAAATTCCAAAAAAAAAAAAAAATGTGTGTAAATAATTTGTATATGTACTTAGATTAAATGAGAATGAGAGATAGGAGATGAGTATTCCAGAGCGAACATTAGACGAGATCAGACGTTGTGGATTTCGGTTGGTTGCTCGCCGTTAAAGTTGTTACACACTTATTATTTAATACTAACTGTGCCCGCAACTGCGTATGCGTGGTATTCGAAATATGTTTGTAATACTTAAATACGCGAAAGAAGATGCGAAAAAAATAGGCAGAACACATTTTGGTTTTTGGTCCACGACTAACCCGCGACCCTCTTCTAAAAACTATTTCTGTAAATGGTAACAAAACGAATTAATTTGTCGACCCAAGGAGTACGAGGACTCTCAGCTCAGCAACGCTACATGGTTTTGGTGGGGGTAAATATCTCTGCACACGAAAAATATCAACGAAAACAATAATTGACGAACATACATTTGAAATCGACATGCTTATCGTAGAAGATAGCCTACCGAAAATGTCTTGTTAGGCAAATACATCTTATACCGTGAAGGCAACCGACTTGTTATAGAAGGTGGTGATTGCCATATTGAATACATACGTATCATTCAAACGGACGAAGTAAATTGCAAAGAAGTTATTAAATCCATGGTATCTAAATATAACACTTGTTTCGCTGAAGATGTCTCACATCTGGGCAGGTGTGCCATATCAAAAATGAGTATACAACTTACGTCAACTGAACCAATACGAACAAAACCATAGCGGCTGGCATTCGCCCAAAGACCTATAGTCTCGAATATAATAGCCGAACTATTAGACTGCCCTCAGATCCTCCTTACGCATCTGGTGTGGTCCTAGCCGAAAAGAAAAACGGAGAACATCGACTCTGCGTAGACTATCGCCGTCTAAACACCATAACAGTGAAAACACCATTCCCTATGCCAAATATGGAAGAACAGTTAGCTTAACTCGCTAGCAATGATTTTTTCACCCAATTAGATCTACGTATGGGATACCATCAAATTGAGATGGAGGAGTCATCAAAGATGTACACCGCGTTCGTTACAACCGATGGACATTACGAGTACAACCGTATGCCGTTTGGACGAGTAAATGCTCCAGCCGTGTTTCAACGAGTTATGAACAAAATAGTCGCATGAATGGAACCAGGTCAAGTGCTGTCGTATCTGGACGATGAAATCATACCAAGCAAAACCATCAAAGAGAGAACTCAACGCCGAGAAGTTCCTCGAAATCCTGAGTGAATTTGGACTGACACTACGTCTTGATAAGTGTAAGTTCTTAACACATAAACTACCTTTCTTAGATCACGTTATAACCAAAGATGGAATTACACATGGAGAACATAAGATCGAAGAAATCCGAAGATTCAAACCGCCAACCAACACGACTGAAGTCCGACGTTTCTTAGGACACGGTTTTTTTTTTTTGTTAATTCGTTGAACACTTCGATCATATCAAAACCGATTACACATTTGATACGAAAACCAGAAGAGAACCGGTTTACTTGGAAAGAAAATCAACAAAGTGCATTCAACGAAATTTATCGATAAGTTAAGTAGTGTGGTGTTACTCGTTCTATATGAGGTCGAAGCTTTCCACGAGGTTCACACGGATGCCTGTGTTATCGGATTGGCAGGTGTATTACTACAACATCAATCTGAATAGCATCGTTATATCGACAAAGATCACACTCTTTATCCACCTTAATCATCATACAAACATTAGCAGTTGTATTTTCAGGATGGTGACAACAATCAGCAATTGACCTTAAAGAACGTACGAACACATTTACACCATCTAACTGATTAGCTAATTCATACATAATAGACGCATTACATTCATTATTTACTCTAGCATTCAGTCAATAACGTACAGCAGTTTCAACGTCGTAAAAATAAAGCTGTGCATATGCCGTATCACTACCATAACCCGGAGTAATTGAAACAGATCGGTGGTAAAATACGTCATGAATCTTAAAATGATAAACTCCATTCAAAACTTCATTCATTTGAGTTCAAACCTTGAACTAAATTCATAAAAAGAACATTCTGAATGAGTGGTAATGCAACTTTTCACTTATGACAACACAAAGTAAAAGCGTTAGTGTTACGTAAAGTAATTTCAGATTGAAAATGTTTTGCTGAACACAAATCACAACGTAATATTAAAGACCCACAGCTAAAAGACTCTCAATTACGGAGAATTAAATGCAATGCAATTTTATACGTTCCAGTCAATAGATTAACATCTTGATCGTTTGAAGTACTTGCGATAACATTTCTAACTGATCTCAGGTAATTTCTCTGACGTGTACGCTGAATTCTACCAGCTAAAGTAAATCGGGAGCATATTTAAATAATACCAATGTTAAAATTATAAAAAAAAAATTAAATAAAAGGTGCCAAAATTTTCGCATACCAGTCACAAAACACTTGGTAAATATTAAGAATGCCGATAATGCTGACTGAGTGGTGTCAAAGCCTATAAAATTGTATAGATAAATTGTTAGAATTATAATTAAAGATAAACGCAAGGAAATTATGCACAAAATTTAAATATGCAAAAACTCGCGAGAAATGTTAATAATGCCGATTTATAAGTAGTGCAAAAAATCACTGACTGAACGGCGCGAAAGCTAAACAGAAAGCTCTTCTTATTACCAATTTTGGCATACCCAAGAACAAATTGTATGAAAGAAAAAACGATGTCTCCACATCTTACACATCTCTTGCACTCTAGACACAGCCGTTAATGTTGTGAACGCAGAAGAATAGAGAAGTTTGAGTTTTTTTGTTTTATATTGGTATTTATTGAATCTTCTATATAAATAAATAGGACGAACAATAAGGTTTCAACTTTTAAAAACTAATACGTGTGTCCTTCCCACAATGAAGAGGAATTAAAAAGATACGAGAGAAATACAATTGCTGCGTTTGGAAGTTCAGTTATCATTTTTGGCACGATACCATCATAACCATCAGATTTTTTGGGTTTCATTTAGTCCTTATACAGTCAATTTCCGAGACTTATTTACGTGATTGTCTGGTGAGGAAGCACAAATGTAGTATAATAGGATTATAATATTGTAGTTTTAATATTATTTCTTAATAGGGTCTTCACTCTTTTGTTACAACATACACAATGTTTATTTGACACACAATTGTGTGAGCGCACTGTTTTCATTTTTCTGTGTATCAGTGTGAATCAGCTGTTTTCGTATTTGGAAATGTAAACAAACAATTTAAAATGCCAAGAATAAACGAAGAAAGGAAATGAATTGAAATAAGTACGGAATATGCTATAAATAACTTATTATACTTGGCATTATTTGCTGACAACGATGGTAAGATGTAATATAAGAAAATAAATATCTTCATTTACGTTATTTACCATTATTAAAAAGATACAAGTAAATTGGAGTAATCCACGTAATATCTGCCAAGCTTCTTAATCAAGACTACTTTATATGGCCACAAATAATTTCCTTTTAATTTCAAACCCACTCCATACTGCGTGCGTTTGATTGCAACTATATAATTAACATTATAACGTTCTCCTATTGCAACAACTCAATATTTTCCTTATCCTGATGACGTAAATCTTCTCGTTCTTGCTCCATTTCTTCCATCAACCACTCCCTAAACATTTCTCTAAGCTTTCCCTGGTAATCTCATATCTAATCCAGTTACTATCATAAACGGAGCTATCTTTGTAATTTTTGGCTCTGTTTTATTAATTATCTGTTGGACCTTACCCACATACTTATACCACAAAGTTGGACTCTCCATACTCAATTTAGCTAACATAGGCTCCACGACCCTATGCATTCGTTCGACCTGTCCATTTCCTCGTGGAACTCCGGTTGCTATCAGCAGATGTTGAATATCTTGCTCTTGACAATACTCTTTCAACTTGCCCAAAGTGAAAGCTGGACCCCTATCCGAAACAATTCTTTATGGATTGCCAAAATTTACCGCTTGTTTCTCCAAGGAATTAATCACTTCTTTAGTACTTGTGCCCCGAGTCGAATATAACTAAACGAACTTAAAAAACCCATCCACGACCACTAATAAATAATTATAACGTTTATTAGTAAGTTCTATTGGTCCCACATAATACAAATGGTAAGTCACTAATGGTCTATATCCTTTATAAATTGGTTCTAAATGACCATCCTTCTTGCCAGCTTTTGCATTTACAATGATACATTTAAAGCAATTTCCACCCCAGTAATCTTTTCACTCAATTTTGGAACGTAGTATGATTTTTCTACCAAATCTTGCGCCTTTCTCGCCGAAAAATGTCCCTGCTTATGTGCCAGCTATATTATTTCTTTCTTCATTTGAACCGTTATCAACATCAACTGATTACTTGGGTCTTTTAACAACACTTGATTTCCGATATAACAATCTTCATACCCCCTTTTCTCTACTGCAAACTTCACTGCCTTCACCCAGTCATCTTGTAGTTGCGCTTCCATCACCCGACACAATACACTATCTGTCAACAAATAACATGAAATCTTACTCAATGCGTCAACATGCCTCATCTTAGAACCCGTTATATGTTCTATTTGATAATCATAATCCTGCAAGTACATAGCCCAACATGCCACTCTTAAAGGAACTGCATTACAATCAGTTAAAATAGTGAGTTTCATTCCTAACACATACACACGCCACTTATGCAAAGCTCCTATTATTGCCAGAACTTCTAACTCATACGAATGATATTTCTGTTCAGATAGTTTTGTTTTCCTACTCATAAATTGTACTAGATGAAACAATTCCCCCTCCAGATCCTCTTGTAACAGCACCGTTCCAAACCCGTACATAGACTCATCTGCATGAATCTCTGTCTGTAACTTCGGATTGTATAACTGCAAAACTGATTCACTAGTTAGGGCTGATTTTAGATTCTCGAACGCTATCTGCTGCATCTCCTCATAGACAAATTTTAACTCCTTTCGCATTATGTCTGACAACGGTCTTGCCATCACAGCATATTCTTCTATAAATCCCCTAAAGTATGATGTCAACCCCAAGAATCGTTGTATTGCCTTCTTTTCCCTGGGTATCGTAAACTGTGTTACTGCTCTGAGTTTCTCCGTGTTTGGCTTTATTGTACCGTTCTCAATGATATAACCCAAAAAGACTTCTTTGTACAGCAACCACTGATACTTAACCCAATTCAACCGCAACCCGTTCTTGGCTGCCACAGTAAGAACCATTTTCAATTTCTGCAAACCCTCCTCCAAATCTTTACTAGGAATCATCACATCATCCATGTGTACCACTATATCATTTACCATATGGCGGAAGATGTGGGAATAAACCTCGCTCCCAACAGTGAGGAAGCTGTACCCATGAATATAGCTTTATACTGTGCCATCTGTGGGCTACCAACCTGCATGCTATTCCAGAGAGCTATGTTCAAATTTGGGCCACCAACCCATGAACTTTTTGGAGTTCGAATTTGCTAGTACCTCGGGTACGAAGTCTAACCAGAGGTTGTCAGGTTGTCAGGAGCCCACGGAACTTATTCCGTCCTGACCAGCGGGTACAGCCCCCTTGTGGGAGTATCGTGGTGGCTGTGGTTTGATACCCAAATACGGGTAGAGTAAAAACTCGACGTGGAGTTGCGTTATACAACCGGGTGCTGTGACCCAGAGAGCAGCAGAGGTTTAAGATGGGCCTCGCTCCCCACCAAGGAGAGAGTCACATTTACCAAAATAAATATGACTGAAGTTTGTGACCTGCGGTTATATATCCAAGGGGACGTTGATTGACGTTCATCAATCCATGTGCTTGGCACCGTGTTCTTAAGTCTTCACAGATGGGTGAGCACGTTAAACAATGGCACTTCATATCATTTCTCACAATCAATTCACGCTTTGTCGCTATAATAAATCTTGTGAACACTGCTGGTGAATTTGATATCCCAAATGGTACATACAGGAATTCGTACTGTCCATTCTGAGTAACAAATGACGTATACTTTTGCGAACTTGCCTCAACAGGTACATGAAAATAACCATTCTTTAAATCTTAAGTCGTAAAAACTTTTGCCGCCTGTAGTTTATCTATCACCCAATCCATCTGTGGCATTGGAAAATTGTCCCTTACAATTTTCTCATTCAACTTCCTATAGTCAAAGAACAAACATTTCTTATCATTCTTTTTGGTTACTTACATTATTGGTACTGCAATCTCAGATATACTTGGACGTATAATTTCTTCAGTCAACCACTCCTGAACTTGTTCATCGACAAGCTGCTGATCAATCTGCGGCAATCTTCTCGGATGTTGAAACACCGGTGTTTCATCCGACAACACAATCTTCATTTCTATAGGGGCATCAGGGTTTCTTATGGGTGCATATCCTTCAATTAAGGTTCTCACGTCTCCTGCCAGACAATTATTCAAATGGGACAGATCTAAGACAATACTATTTTCATCGTGATTGCTGTCAAAGCCCATATACTATCCAACTCACTTACACATTCCTCACCAGAACTGCTATCTGCTGTCTGACTTGCGTAGCAATTGTGTACCATTCTTTGAAACCTTCTTGTCAACTTTTTCCAGAATTGTCCTACCCAAAATTGCATCAAATTCCATATCCTCATCTGCTACAATACAATATCTAACTCTATATCCATCGTAATATTGTCGACCTTCACTGGAATCCTTACACTTCCCATTGTCAGAATTTTACATTCCCCGATGCCGATAAGACACTTCTCTGGACCCTTTACACTGACATTTCCCAGTTTTCTAACCACTTCACGGCGCACCAAACACAGATCTGCTCCGGTATGGACTAAACCTTTAAACACAATGTCTGCATGCCTGACCTCTTTTAACTCTAATCCTGAATGCATAACTACGCTTGACGGCTGTACTACTCCTTAATCCTAGGTGGTTTTCATACTCTTTTCTTGTTTAACCTGAGTATCTTTCCCACATTGAAATACTTTATGTCCGACTTGACCATATATAAAACATTTCATCTCCCTCTTCGGACAACCTTTCCTCATATGAGTAGTCTCACCAAGCCTATAAAACTTCCTTTCCTTGCCCACTTCTACTTCTTCTTTTCTCTCATTTTCAGCCTTGGTAAACGTTTTCCAAACCTCCTTAGTCCTTCTGTACACTTCTATTTGTACTTTCAAATCTTTTATTGTCTTTGCTTGCAACAACATCATCTTTTTCAATTTTGAGTCAGGAATACCCTTTATAAAATATTTTATGACACTCTCAAAGTCAATGTCAATTGGCTTCGCAATCTCTATTAATGCAAAAAAATAAATATTCTTGAAATGTTTCCCCTTTTTCCTGCCAACTGTACAGAGGCTTAGCTCCCTTAGCTTCTTCCTTAATTCGCTCACTTTCCAACTTACAATCTGTTTTGCATCCATGATCACTCAATTACTTAATCTAACTTATTTTACACATTATCTTTTGATGAACTCTCTCCTGTTGTAGCCTGCAGATCATCTCGCTGGTTGCTTTGGCTTTACTGTGTCCCTCAGCTATAACTCCCTCGCTGCCGTCACTTAAACATTGATGTTGTAGATTGCAGATCACCGTATCGTTTACTTCGGCTTCCTCTGCTTCCCTCAGCTACAACTTCCTCGCTGCTATCAATTTGATGCCGGCAACGATTTAAACAACGCGACGAACGCATATACTCACAGCAATGTATATTTTTGTACGGCTGTACGATCACTCACTAGAGAATAAAAATATCCAACGGTTCCTTTTTCTTTTCTTTGCTTGCTTTGTTTATCGGCACAAGAAACAACAACTTGTCTAGCCACTATAACACACAAATGATTTTGTACTGCGCATTAATCATTTTTCTATTGTTTTGTGCACAGCTGCACATTGACGCCAACCCGCACTCATAGTACTGGATCGTTATTTCTTCTAGAACATTATTGTAACTTCTGGTATTCTCGCTCAAAATTCGTAAAAATCTTGGTGTCATATTTCTGTTGTCGGCTCCACCGATTTTGGAAGCGATTACCTATTCCATTGGAAAGGTTTGACATCTGTCAACAATAATTAGTGCGCATCAGCGTCTCTTTCTGACAACAACACTGTTTTTTGCCTCTTCGAAAATGTCCGGATTTGTGTTAAATAAACAGCACTTGCGGGAAGTTTTGATTTTCTTTTTTAATGGAAAGAAAAGTGCAGCTGAAGCCCATCGAATGCTTGAGAAAGTTTATGGTGAATCTGCTCCGACCGATAAGTCATGCAGAGAGTGGTTTCGATGCTTCAAAAGTGGTTATTTTAGTGTCGAAGCAAGAGCGTCCTGGCCAACCCAAAAAGTTTAAAGATGAGGAATTGGAGGCTTTACTGGATCAAGATCCGTGCCAAATGCAAATTGAACTCGCAGAATCGATGGGAGTGACTCAGCAAGCAATTTTCGTTCGGTTAAAACAATTGGGATTTATTCAAAAGCAAGGATATTGGGTGCCGTACGATTTGAAGCCGAGAGATATCGAAATGTGATTTTTCGCTTCGGAACTGCTGCTTGAAGGACATCAAAGGAAAGGATTTTTGCACTGGGTCATAACTGCAGATGAAAAATTGATGGTGAACCGGTTCCATCATCGTCTACATCGACGCCAAAGCAAAACATCCACGGTTCAAAGGTCATGCTCTGCTTATGGTAGGACCAGACGGGTGTGGTATATTATGAACTACTAAAACTAAACGAAACCATTAATGCGGAACGTTATCGACTACAACTAATGCGTTTGAGCCGTGCATTGCGTGAAAAACGGCCAGAAACGGCCGAAAGGCATGACAACGCTTGGCCCCACGTAGCTGTAACGGTCAAAAATTACCTGGAAACGCTGAAATGGGAGGTCTTACCCCACCCGCCATATTCTCCAGACGTTGCTCCTGGCTTTTTCGATGGATGCAAAACGATTTGAGCCAGTGATGCAACCACAAAGTTCTAGTGAATCTATGTTGGTGAATTTATTACAAACCCTGAATCAATCAATCTTAATGATGCAAAACTCTTTTCAAGAGATGATGAAAATCCAAATGAAAATTTTGGATAAGTTAAATTCCCCATAATGGCTCATTTAAAAATAACTCACTGGAACGCAAATGGCGTCTCACATCACAAACTAGAGCTGATGAAGTATCTAGAGGACAACTATGTAGATGTGATGTTAGTCTGTGAGACTCATTTGACTAGCAAAAACAACTTCTTTATACCAGACTACTTAGTTTATACAACAAATCATCCGGATGGAAAGGCTCGTGGTGGTACATGCATTATTATTGGAAAGCGTATTAAACATCAGACTATAGAGCCATACTCATCTAATTATCTACAAGCAACTTCGGTTCGGTTGCAAATGCGTCATGGTAATCTGACGTTATCTGCTGTATATTGTCTTCCACGATTTTCTATATCTGCAGATGTGTTTAAAAATTTCTTTGATAGCCTAGAAGAACGATTTTTGACGGCCGGGGACTACAATGCTAAACACACTTATTGGGGTTCTCACTCATGAAGATGCAATAATCAAAAATGCAATCTTACCTAACTATAGCTCCATCTTTACAGCAGAAATAGTAGCTATATTAGAAGCTGCAGAATATGCCAAAAACAATAGAGGTAAATTCGCTATCTGTTCCGATTCCCTCTCTTCCATTAAATCTATTTCTAACATAACTTTAAATAATTTTTACGCTAACAAAATTAGAAATATTCTTATCCGCAACCCTTCAAAAATAACTTTAGTTTGGATCCCAAGTCATTGTCTGATTGTTGGTAATGAAATGGCTGACAAAGTAGCCAAAGAAGCTGCTTTCTCTCCGCTCCATACAACGCCGAATTTTTCCTCACAAGACTCTGTAATGTACTTAACATCCTGTTTCAAAACTCAACACACATCAAGCAACATCAAATTGGTACAAGCTAGTCAATCACAACAAACTTTTAGCTAAAACTTTTCTTCCAGCCCTTCCTGACGAATTGAGAAGACTGGGTGTGATAAAATTTTTAAGACTTCGCCTAGGTCATACCAAATTATCCCATGGACACTTGTTCATCCCATCACCACCGAACCCCATTTGTTCCTGTATTGAAAGTTCAACTCTCAATCATATTCTAGTTGAATGCCCAAAAACCCAACTAATACGTAGTTTATATTTCTCAAACACAGATCCCTTTCCATCCTTTCCAACCCTACGTCACATAATATTAAACTCATTTTACAATTCTTAAAAACATTATACAATCTAATCTAAGTCACCCAATGTATTATTTTATTTCTAATCTTTATATACCAAACTCTATTATAATATCCTAATCATAAGTATAAATAGTTTAGTTGTATTAATTGTGTATATTATAAATAATTAAGTAATATTATTGTATTATACAACTAGCTTTCCGAGCTGAAGGCCTTTGTCGCTATTGCTCGTAAAATATCTAAGTTATAATTTTTAATTATAATCTTAGTTTTATAATAAATAAATACAATAATAAATAAATAAATTCAATGTTTGCCGTTTAATCACCGGTAGCAGCGAGCAAGGACAAAGAGAAATTGATAAAAACCTTTAGCATCTAGAAAAATCAAAACGATTCAGGTATTTATATTTCATTTTCCATTGTATATGAAACGCACACATACATATTTCACTATTCTGCAACTTCCATAACCATGCGTGCATGATCTTGTGCGGGGCGCATAGCACCCAAAAAGAAAACCAAACAAAACAAAAAGCGACAAACAAAAAAGAAAAAGGACACCGTCTTCCTCTTTGTTGCTACCGAAGTGAGCGAATTTTAGTAGAAAATTCAATTCAATGAAGTCTGGAGCAAGCTTCAAGTTCGCGCGGTTAACGCTACTAAAGTCGTTCGGAAGAGATGTAAGTCTTTCAAATTATCGAAAATTGTATAAACCCTTTTTACAATATTTTCAATCAGTTAAATATGTGCAAATGAATTTATGTATTATTATATATGTATGCATAGTTTCTTGTTTTCTTATTCTTATTTATCATTTAAGTGTGTTTTAAGTAAAAACAACAATAAATTGAATGAGAATAGTATCAATATTCCAAATTCCAACAACCAACCAACCAATTACCGAAAACAAAAATCAATCAGACATACAGATAGCATGAACTGACCGAACATTTAAAAAAAGTCGGTCGGTCGGTCGGAGGGTTACGTACCAAATGGGAATTTTGTATGGGAGATAGCCCCTTGGGGGCAGATTGGGCTGATTCCAACAAATTTACAGCGCCTGTATGGAAAACTTATAGTCTAAATTTCAGTTCAATAATAAAATTTTTTGTTTTTTTTATAAGAACCTGAGCTTTAATGGTGGGTTTATATGGGAGGCACCCCATAGTGCTTCTATCCCAACAAATGTACAGCACCTGTATCAAGAACTTATAGTGTCTAAATTTCAGTTTAATAGTACAAAAAAACAAAAAAAGTTTTTTAGTGAGAACCTGCATTTTAAAGGGAATTTTGTATGGAAGGTACCTCGCATGGAGATTCGATCAAACAGACATCGGATCATATAAGTTCCTAATCCATTTCCACCAACCATGTAAATTTTAAGATAGGTTGGTTACTCGATCGTATTGCTCCCATACAATCCAATGTTTCTTAAAATTTTTGAATAAATTTTTGTTTTAGTATTTATTGTTGCCCGGATGGAATTACACATTCTGTGAAAATTTTAATTTTCTGCATATTACGGTTCATGACATAGAGTCCGATGACAGACGCACGGACAAACAGTGTAGCCTTAGTAATAGGGTACAGTTTAGTGCCTTTTGGGTCCGGAACCCTAAAAATGATTATCAATTAAACTACACAGCTCAACAAAATCACTCTTTTTTGTTGTATGAAATATAAGTATGTAAAATGGGAGCGTAATACTAGGTATACACTCCATCTGACTTGAATAACGATTAGTTTCAGGTTGTTTATGTTCTTTTAAATCTTCTTTGGCTTAACTTTCTCATTTTTCTTTACGTACCGCTCATTAAGTTTTTTTTAGAAAACTCGATAAGACAAAAGTATTTACGGTTATCTTATATTCTTGGTTTCTTTTCAACTTCCACGAAATGTGTTTTTTTTTTTTTTTTTGTTTGACTAAAATATGAGTATTAAATACTTTTCATTATTATGGTAAATTGTTGTCAGTTTGACATGTGTTTATATTAACTTCATGTTTAAGTTTTTCAATAATATAATACAATATAATAATAATAATATAGTATAGATAAACAATCTACATATGAAGGTAAGAACGTAAGAAATAGCGGTATCTCAAAAACTAGAGCTGATAAAAAACTGAGAGCAGATTTGAAATCAGTTGCATCAAATTTATAAACAACCATTTAAATAACTCATGAAAAATGTTATTGACCAGTGTTATAAATGTACATATAAATTATATACGTGAAAATAACGTCACTGACAAAAACAATCTCTCTCCGGTCCCCACTAACGACGCAAACCTATACTCTGGTTTACCTTTATACTTTTTTTTGTATGGTGATAGCTTAAGCGGTGTAAAATACAAGCGGTTCACACAATATACACGTTTGCGTGAAGACACAGATTGTTTACATGTACACCAGATGATAAATTTGTAATATGAGAATCGCTTGTTGATTGTTGAAGAGGACGAAAACGGGGGTTAAACGCGAATTCTTAATTTGCTTGCAGACAACAACAAAACAACAATGTATGTATATAGCTTCAGCTACAATACATCGAAACAAAATGACCAATTGTTTTGATAAATAAAAACATAAACAAAAAAAGTTTGTGAAAAAAAATATGAAGTATTGAAATTAATGAGTGTTACCTATTGAAACACTGAAGATACTCAAGATACATGCTGTCACTCAAAATTGAATAAATCTGGTTTGACTTTTGCCATTCAATGTTAGGCAAGCTGTAAGTCGCAAAAATCGGTCTTTACTCCACATCCAAAAGACAAAGTCATTCATTTCGTCATTCATACTGTCAATCACTTGAAAGGCGCTCTGAATGGCAAACACTCCTACCATCCCAATAGCCATTTACCGAAAATAATGTGAATTGGTTAGATGATTTAAATGTAGCTCTAATCGACAATTGTGTAGGGTATAGTTTATTTACAGTGCTTTAAAACTAGATATCTATGGTGAGCAAATGAAAAAGTTGATAATTTCCTACAACACCACACGGAAAATGCCGCAATTTAGGTGTTGTTTCTCCTCAAAAAATGTGATGAAAAATGAGATTATTTAATTTCATTAACTTTTTCATCATAGGAGCTAACAACTGATGGCTCAGTGCTTCTGCATTGTTTGCCAGTGTTCTGAAGTTTTTAGTGATTTTTGTTGCGCGCCAACATAATAAATATCAAACTGTAAACTTTTTGTTCAAATTTTAATAAATAACATAGGAATGAAAAGGGGACTGTAATCCACTCTTAAATTGCTTAAACTCAGGACTGCCAACATTGGGAAATTATTGTGAACTAGCAAGTCTGCCTTACACAGCGGAAGAGCAACTTTGTGAATTTAATACAAATTGCCAAGTCTGCTGAATAGTGAAATGTTTTACCTATTTGAAATAACAATTGGTTTAAAGCAAATAGAAGTAATAATAATATATTTATTGCAATTTCTGTAATTATTTCAATAAATTTTATTTTTTCACATATTTTGGCATTTTCATTTGTTTAAATTCAACTGGCAGCTGTGAATACGAAAACATCTGATTTACACAGGTCGTTCACAAAATTGAGTTTAAAATACACGTTGCTATTCTTTACAAATTAGAGTGAAGACGTTCAGTATTGAAACGGATAAAAATGTCATTCGTACACATATTGAGTTGTACCAGCCCTTTACTACTTTTTAGGTTGATAGGTATAGTTTCTTTTAGACTCTATAAGGTACTTTGTTACAGAACTGTAGTTTGCTTTCGTATAAATTTGTACCTTAGTTTCTTTTATATTACCCTTGGTAATAGGGACAATATGAAAGTTATTCTTGCCAACTATTCTTTGGATAGCATCTACCAGTCTATTCGAGCTTTCTTCACGAACATATATTGGGGGAGGTTTCGCGGTTTTAGGTTTTGCTGAGTTATTGTCATCGTTTTTAGCAGGTTCATCTTTTTCAGCAAGTAGCTGGAACCTATTACTTTCCAAACTTTTACTTTTTGCGGGCTTAGTTTACGTTTATTGTGGATTTGTATGTAGCGGTCAATGCCTGTCTGCACTGCCGCTTTATTTTCCAGAGTCCCATTTTGCATGCCCTGATTTTGACTACCTGCTGGTGACACAGTTGTCTTTTTTATTGCTTTTGCTTGCATAGCAGAATTTATTCTATTGCTTGCTTGTTCTGGCGTTGGGTTATTAATATCGCTATTAAATGTTCCCGTGTTTGTTGTTGTTACAGAAACTGCATGTGATGACGCAATCGAAGCGGTAGCTGAGAACACTTGTTGTTCCTGAAACTGCATTAGCTGTTGAAGTAACAGCTGTACTTTGTGTTGTGTTTGTTGTTAATAGATTTCCGTTGCCTTTGATATCTGACCGAATCAATAGGTTGCATGATTGTCACTTTTTTACTACCTTGGATATGGCCAGTGGCTACCATCAAGTACCAATACGTTCCGACTCTATGGAGAAAACGGCCTTTGTGACAGCAGATGGTCATTATGAGTATCTGTCCGTGCTATTTGGGTTACGAAATGCCTCTGTTGTTTCAAAGTGCCATTATAGGAGCACTTGGTGATTTGGCCTACAGTTTTGCAGTAGTCTATATAGATGATATACTAGTAGTGGGAACATCAAATGTGGGTGAGAGTTTGAAAAAGACTTCGACAGGTGTTGTACACTTTGATGAAGGCAAGGTTTTCATTTAATATCATGAAGTGTCGATTCCTGAAAACCAAAGTCGAATACCTGAGTTTTGAGGTGAGTCAGCGTAAGGTTAAACAGGTGTGCCAATTTTTGGGCCTAGCATCATACTTCCGACAATTTGTGTCCAAGTTTTCCTTTAGGATGGCTCCACTTTGTGCATTGACTAGTTCCCCTAAAAACATAATTGCATGGAAATCTGTTCATGAAGATATTAGATGACAGATTGTGGATATCCTGACTAATGAGCCAGTCTTAACCATACTCTGGCGGTTTTCAATTCAGTAAAGCAGTTTACGCATTTTCCATTTGGTATTAAATTTACCGTTGTGACTGACTGCAATTCATTGAAGTCGTCGCGTATCAAGTTGGAGTTGACACCGAGGGTTGAGAGGTGGTGGGCTTTCTTGTAGACAATTGATTTTGATATTATTCATAGAAATGGGAGCCGTATGGCTCATGTACATTTTTTCTCTAGAAATCTGTTACCTGGTTTACCTGTTGTCAAAGAACAACCCAAAGAAATCAACATGATAGAGAGCTATAAGACCTGGTTTATTGCAAAACAGCAACGCGATGTTGATATCTCCAATATTGTGGCAACACTAAAAGAGGATAGACTGAATGAAAATTTAGCTAACACATATGAAATGAGGTCTGGTGTGTTGCATCGCAAAGTACAGCGAAACGGCAGGACACTTTGTTTGCCTATACTTCCACGAGCATTAATGTGGTCTTTGATTAACTCGGTTCATGAAGCTGTAATGCATCTTGGTTGGGAGAAAACTTTAGAAAAGCTTTACGAAATGTATTGGTTTGGGGGTATGTCAAAGTTAGTCTGAAACATTGTGGAGAATTGTGTCACATGTAAGGTTGCCAAAACGAATTCTGGTAGGGTTCAAGCTGAGCTTCATTCTATACCGAAATTTCCATTCCATGGCTCACGGTACATATAGACGCAACGGGGAAGCTGAGCGGAAAGAATGATCAGAAAGAGTACATTTTCGTTTTGATTGATGCCTTTACCAATTATTTGTTTTAACATCATACATCAATTCTGTCGTTTACATTATATTGAATTGCATTTGGTGGTGACCGGCAGTCCTCGCGCAAATGGACAAGTTGAAATTTGATGAGAACGCTTAAAAATATGTTAACTGCAGTGGAAGCTGGTAGGGAGCGTTCGTGGCAGGAAGCATTGCCTGATGTAAACTTAGCATTGAATTGTACATCGAGTCTAGTTACGAAATATAGTCCTCTTCAATTATTGATAGGAAAAGTGGCTAGACCATTAGGATTGATTAAAAGTTATTGAAATCTTGGATGGGGATAGGTATATCCTACGTGCAGTAGACTCAAAAGGGACTTTCAAATATCCTCATGAGCGCCTGCGTGGAGTGCCTGAGATAGAACCCCTTTCTGATAAATAAAAACAAATTAGATTAAGTGTTCAATTATGGTAATCAAATTTTTTTTCTTAGATAAAGAATGCATTCATTGGGGTCTGAGTGTGCCATTGTACATTGTTATTTTTATTTTTAATATTTTATTGTTTTGTTAAAAAGTGAGTATGCTCTGAGTGCATCTTTTGTAACAATGAAGTTAATATGTACCCTATTTTAAGTTCAATAAAATGTTAAGCATCTTACCTATGAGAGTATCAAGTTATTTGTTGCTGGATGTAAGCAACTATTGTGTTGATTGATAACCATCGCTGGATGTAAGTAATAGCTGTTATTTGTTGCTGGATGTAAGCAATTATTCTGTTGATAACTATCGGTGGATGTAGATGATAGCTGTTATTTGTTGCTGGATGTAAGTAACTATTGTGTTGATAACTATCGCTGGTTGTAAGTAATAGCTGTTATTTGTTGCTGGATGTAAGCAACTATTGTGTTGATTGATAACTATCGCTGGATGTAAGTGATAGCTGTTATTTGTTGCTGGATGAAAGCAACTGTTATTGTTGGCAACTATTACTGGGGGAAAGTGATAGTTGTCTTTGTTGTTGATATTTGTCACAAGTAAAAGTGATAGATAGTTTTGAAAGGAAAGTCACACGGGGACGTGTGAATGGTCAGGATGGCCATGTCGAAGGTAAAAGGATAACATTTATAAACGTCAATCATTTATGCTTGGTTGACATCGCTGCTAGAGAATGCGCAAGTGAGATAGTTGCAATGACGGCAGCCTGGCAAGGTTTTGAATTGAGGCGTATATGTTTTTTGAGTGGCGTGGTTAGAAAAGAAAATCATCATGAAAAGAGTTCAGCAGCAGTGAGATCATCGCGTTAACGAAGAGAAAAATGCAAACGCTCATTGTGGATTGAAGTATCTGCACATTTATATACTGAAATACATTCAGTACAGTGAGGGAACACATAGGGAGGAAACTTGCATATCCGTTTAGATAGCTAACAGTAGTGGCCTAAACCATTACAATTGTTTTTAATTGTTGTATTGATGCATACCAGTCACTGGATTAATCATTTTGATCATACAATGATATCCATCTTCTCCTTGGCATCGTTTGCTCGTCTATTTTGTAGCCTCTCGCCTAATCTCAGCAGCATGGATTGTTCTGGAGTCGTAAGTGATCTCGCTTGAAAAATTCTCACTTTGTTTGCCTGCAAACGTTGGCTACGTTCTTCCTCCGACTCATTGCTTCGAAGATTACGAAGTTCATTTGTATTCCGCGTTCTCCGGCTCATGTTTTGACGTGTCACTGCTAGCATTTTTTGTTATAATTACAATTTTTCTTATAATTATGTACTATCATTAAATTAACACGAGAATATCAACGATCCGAGGATATATGTATGTCTGTGGTTCATACTATTTGCATTATATTTTTGTGTTTATAGCTCTTCTGCATAACATTATTTGTTTGCTAGTGCAATGGTTCGCAACCTTTTTGGAGCAGGACCACTTTGATTGTACTATTATTATTAGCAGGGACCACAAGGTCAAAAATAAACTTTAATCGAAACGTTTAATTAACATATAATAATTAATAGTAATATTTAAAAATAACATTAATTTACTTAAGCTCCAGTTTACGTTTGTTTCTTTTTTCCATTGTATATGTCGGAACCAGCCGAATCGGACCACTAAGGAGGGTACCTGCCATACAAAACCCGTGAAAAGTACTTCATCTTCGGCATAGTCGAAGATAAAGTTCTTTCTAGTTTTATTAAAATATGCAAATGAAGATTGTTTCCATTGAAGGACTTTTAACAAATATTTGTGATGTGTAAACATCTTTCGGCTCAGTGGGTAAAAATCTCGTTTCACAATACAGATGTAAAACAGAGTTAGACGAAATCGTGTGATATATGAGAGTGTATTGGTGTAAAAATTATATACATATATACACTGCCAAAAATGTAAGATTGATTTTGATTTAAAGCAGCACACTTTGTTTATGCTAAATCAAATAACTAAGATCTTTTATGTGCGAAATCCTCTCTTTCTCTCTTTCAGTATAATTATAATAAGATTTGCAATATAAAACAAACCACGATTTCTCTAAGTGCTTCCCAATGAGTATTAAATCGTACGGCAAACAACAACCAAATCTACGTTATAGCGGAAGTGTATAAGACAAAATGTAGAGAAGAAACGAAATAGAAAAAAATGTTTACTTGTTGTGTGTATTATAGCTGCGTGCAATGTATGTGCACAGAATGCTCATGCTATGCCTAAGAGTTTTACAAAAACAAATGAGCATGATGAGTATAGGGCTTGGGCACCTCTGGTCTCTGTATGTGAACATTGCACGCTTGAAATATATAATTTGTTATGAGCTAGAGAAAGATAAAAAGTATGTTTGCGTCCGTCGCACTTACTGAAATCTCTATCATTGAATTTCTGTGATTAAACTGCTGATTAATTTATTTTCAATTGCAATAGCGTTGACAGCATATAACCAAATAAAAGCAAAATGCAGGTAATATTAATTCTATTACAAACTCAAAATTCAATAATATTACAATATAAATTAAAACCAATGTTATAGAGAACATTAGAAGAAAGTAGGGCCAGAAACGCTGCATATCAACGGACCTATGAGCGAGAAGATGACAAAATTTATTGGATGGAATGCTTGCACAACAACAACAACAACAACAGTCACAACGAAACGAGCAACAACAACAACAGGAGCATTTACCACAACAGGGTGGAAATTTCAATATAAACTTTTCAAATCCACAGTCGCAAGCCTTATCGAAAATTTTATTTGACATTTCCCATTTAAATATGAGTAATTCTCCACAAACTCCAACAACTAATAATTCCACTACATACAGTAGAGTTGAAAATTTACACTTCTTATTTTAGTTACCATAAGTCAATACTAACCATTGTTAATTAATACATTTATAAATACAACTTAAATAAAATAAAACAAACAAAACCCACATATTCCATTCTATTTATCCAATACTGAAAGTTTAGATATTTTAAATTGACAAAAAATATACTGAACGCATAACTGCTTGCAACTTACAAAATTCTTCAAGTACTATAGGTTTACACATCTCCCGTGTGTTTTTTTTTTTTTTTGTAAGTATCAATTCTAAGAGAATAAATAATTCAAAAAAGGATGGAAAAGTGGCGAGGGAACTCCAGAGTAGGACGAAAGAAACAATACAAAACGTTGTTTGATTATTTCTTTTTAATTTTCTTCAGTTTTCTATCAAGTTCTTGTTGATGAGGCTTATTTTATTATGTGAATGACAAAAAGAAAATTGGATAAAATAAAAGAAAATTAAGACTAAATCTGATACTGAAATTCTTGAAATATGTTTTGTGCTCTTGAGCAATATTTTCGAAAACACTTTTATGTAGATAGCAAACAACGACAATTATGAACTGAAATGATGATGAAGATAAGAATGATGCAGATGACGACATTTTGTTGCCATAAGAATTGCTTGGTCGCATTTGGCTCTTGGGTTCGTTGACGACAATTTTTTGTAGTTGAAGCATCATCACTGTACAAATATTGTTGGAAATTGAATTGGCTGTTGGCTTTGAGTACTCATAGATGCAGGGAGTGATGCTGGGATTGGAAAATAATGATATCGACCCCGGTATCAGCTACAGAAACAGCAACAGCATGTTAAAAATATTTAGTTCAAGAGCTAAATGTAATATTGAAAATTTAAGTGTTTGTGACTATTGTACATGTATGTTCATACATATCAGTGAGTGTGTATATAGCATATATATACACATATATTTAGCGCGTGCTTAATAACAATTTTACGAAATTCATGCAAAGAGAGAATAAGGCATGCAAAGACCACGAGTGGGACATAAGTGAACAGATATAAATAGGACAACTTGTTTGAGAAAGACTTGTTTGCACTTGTTTACACATGCAATAAAGATATGTGCCTACAAAAGAAAAAAGCTAAAAACGGCCAAGATTGAGAGAGTATCGCTCTAAATGGATGGTTTGTATGAGAGTTACCCCCTTAGTGGTTCAATTTGGCTGGTTCCAACAGCGCCTATATTAAAAACTAAATTTCAGTTCAATAGTGTAAAAAACAAAAATGTATTTCCAAGAGTCTAAATTTTAATGAAGGGATTGTATAAGAGGAATCCTGCCATTAAATTGAAATATCGACACTGCTCTAATCCATTTCCTATTTAACTTGCCATGTAAATTTGCTGGATCTATAGCTTCCATATTCAAGTTTTAGTGATTGAAGCTACATATTCTGTGCGAATTTCAACTTTTCTGTTGCGGTTCATAAGATCATAAGAGGACTGCAGGTGCTGTTAGGGTGTTCACTGATCGACTTAACTGATGGATTTGATTTATATATACAAGTACTTATATGTATTTACTTTAATGTAAAGTTTTTGCATCCCCTATTTTCACAGAAATAACACGATATCTAACATACTGAAAATTTATTTTATTAATTATCTTAGTTGTTAAGTTGTTTAATGCAACCTTTGATATCTGACCGTATGTTGCATGATTGTCACTTTTTTACTACCTTGGATTTGGCCAGTGGCTACCATCAAGTGCCAATACATTCCGACTCCATGGAGAAAACAGCCTTTGTGACAGCAGATGGTCATTATGAGTATCTGTCCGTACCATTTGGGTTACGAAATGCCTCTGCATTGTTTCCAAGTGCCATTATAGGAGCACTTGGTGATTTGGCGTACAGTTTTGCAGTAGTCTATATGGATGATATACTAGTAGTGGGAACATCAAATGTGGGTGAGAGTTTGAAAAAGACTTCGACAGGTGTTGTACACTTTGATGAAGGCAAGGTTTTCATTTAATATCATGAAGTGTCGATTCCTGAAAACCAAAGTCGAATACCTGAGTTTTGAGGTGAGTCAGCGTAAGGTTAAACAGGTGTGCCAATTTTTGGGCGTAGCATCATACTTCCGACAATTTGTGTCTAAGTTTTCCTTTAGGATGGCTCCACTTTGTGCATTGACTAGTTCCCCTAAAAACATAATTGCATGGAAATCTGTTCATGA
Organism: Amiota minor; assembly: GCA_037043295.1. Taxonomy (NCBI): domain Eukaryota; kingdom Metazoa; phylum Arthropoda; class Insecta; order Diptera; family Drosophilidae; genus Amiota; species Amiota minor. Next base: position 34,018 of record JBAMAW010002665.1, read on the forward strand.
AGATATTAGATGACAGATTGTGGATATCCTGACTAATGAGCCAGTCTTAACCATACTCTGGCGGTTTTCAATTCAGTAAAGCAGTTTACGCATTTTCCATTTGGTATTAAATTTACCGTTGTGACTGACTGCAATTCATTGAAGTCGTCGCGTATCAAGTTGGAGTTGACACCGAGGGTTGAGAGGTGGTGGGCTTTCTTGTAGACAATTGATTTTGATATTATTCATAGAAATGGGAGCCGTATGGCTCATGTACATTTTTTCTCTAGAAATCTGTTACCTGGTTTACCTGTTGTCAAAGAACAACCCAAAGAAATCAACATGATAGAGAGCTATAAGACCTGGTTTATTGCAAAACAGCAACGCGATGTTGATATCTCCAATATTGTGGCAACACTAAAAGAGGATAGACTGAATGAAAATTTAGCTAACACATATGAAATGAGGTCTGGTGTGTTGCATCGCAAAGTACAGCGAAACGGCAGGAACTTTGTTTGCCTATACTTCCACGAGCATTAATGTGGTCTTTGATTAACTCGGTTCATGAAGCTGTAATGCATCTTGGTTGGGAGAAAACTTTAGAAAAGCTTTACGAAATGTATTGGTTTGGGGGTATGTCAAAGTTAGTCTGAAACATTGTGGAGAATTGTGTCACATGTAAGGTTGCCAAAACGAATTCTGGTAGGGTTCAAGCTGAGCTTCATTCTATACCGAAATTTCCATTCCATGGCTCACGGTACATATAGACGCAACGGGGAAGCTGAGCGGAAAGAATGATCAGAAAGAGTACATTTTCGTTTTGATTGACGCCTTTACCAATTATTTGTTTTTACATCATAAACTGCAAATCAATTCGACCAGTAGCATCGGGGTCTTGAAAGCCAGTATTTCATTGTTTGGTGCAACTAAGTGCGTTATTGCTGATCAGGGCCGCTGTTCACCGTTTATATTATATTGAATTGCATTTGGTGGCGACCGGCAGTCCTGCGCAAATGGACAAGTTGAAATTTGATGAGAACGCTTAAAAATATGTTAACTGCAGTGGAAGCTGGTAGGGAGCGTTCGTGGCAGGAAGCATTGCCTGATGTAAACTTAGCATTGAATTGTACATCGAGTCTAGTTACGAAATATAGTCCTCTTCAATTATTGATAGGAAAAGTGGCTAGACCATTAGGATTGATTAAAAGTTATTGGAATCTTGGATGGGGATAGGTATATCCTACGTGCAGTAGACTCAAAAGGGACTTTCAAATATCCTCATGAGCGCCTGCGTGGAGTGCCTGAGATAGAACCCCTTTCTGATAAATAAAAACAAATTAGATTAAGTGTTCAATTATGGTAATCAAATTTTTTTTCTTAGATAAAGAATGCATTCATTGGGGTCTGAGTGTGCCATTGTACATTGTTATTTTTATTTTTAATATTTTATTGTTTTGTTAAAAAGTGAGTATGCTCTGAGTGCATCTTTTGTAACAATGAAGTTAATATGTACCCTATTTTAAGTTCAATAAAATGTTAAGCATCTTACCTATGAGAGTATCAAGTTATTTGTTGCTGGATGTAAGCAACTATTGTGTTGATTGATAACCATCGCTGGATGTAAGTAATAGCTGTTATTTGTTGCTGGATGTAAGCAATTATTCTGTTGATAACTATCGGTGGATGTAGATGATAGCTGTTATTTGTTGCTGGATGTAAGTAACTATTGTGTTGATAACTATCGCTGGTTGTAAGTAATAGCTGTTATTTGTTGCTGGATGTAAGCAACTATTGTGTTGATTGATAACTATCGCTGGATGTAAGTGATAGCTGTTATTTGTTGCTGGATGAAAGCAACTGTTATTGTTGGCAACTATTACTGGGGGAAAGTGATAGTTGTCTTTGTTGTTGATATTTGTCACAAGTAAAAGTGATAGATAGTTTTGAAAGGAAAGTCACACGGGGACGTGTGAATGGTCAGGATGGCCATGTCGAAGGTAAAAGGATAACATTTATAAACGTCAATCATTTATGCTTGGTTGACATCGCTGCTAGAGAATGCGCAAGTGAGATAGTTGCAATGACGGCAGCCTGGCAAGGTTTTGAATTGAGGCGTATATGTTTTTTGAGTGGCGTGGTTAGAAAAGAAAATCATCATGAAAAGAGTTCAGCAGCAGTGAGATCATCGCGTTAACGAAGAGAAAAATGCAAACGCTAAAAGAGACAAAGACGCTCCTAACTCTTTGACACATGTACATGTACTGAGAGAAGTAACAACAACAAGGGGCCAAAATGAGCGCCTCATTGTGGATTGAAGTATCTGCACATTTATATACTGAAATACATTCAGTACAGTGAGGGAACACATAGGGAGGAAACTTGCATATCCGTTTAGATAGCTAACAGTAGTGGCCTAAACCATTACAATTGTTTTTAATTGTTGTATTGATGCATACCAGTCACTGGATTAATCATTTTGATCATACAATGATATCCATCTTCTCCTTGGCATCGTTTGCTCGTCTATTTTGTAGCCTCTCGCCTAATCTCAGCAGCATGGATTGTTCTGGAGTCGTAAGTGATCTCGCTTGAAAAATTCTCACTTTGTTTGCCTGCAAACGTTGGCTACGTTCTTCCTCCGACTCATTGCTTCGAAGATTACGAAGTCCATTTGTATTCCGCGTTCTCCGGCTCATGTTTTGACGTGTCACTGCTAGCATTTTTTGTTATAATTACAATTTTTCTTATAATTATGTACTATCATTAAATTAACACGAGAATATCAACGATCCGAGGATATATGTATGTCTGTGGTTCATACTATTTGCATTATATTTTTGTGTTTATAGCTCTTCTGCATAACATTATTTGTTTGCTAGTGCAATGGTTCGCAACCTTTTTGGAGCAGGACCACTTTGATTGTACTATTATTATTAGCAGGGACCACAAGGTCAAAAATAAACTTTAATCGAAACGTTTAATTAATCGTATTTGCACAAGCAATTAAGATATGGGCCTACAAAAGAAAAAATAAAGCTAAAAACGAAAAAATCGGCCAAGATTGAGAGAGTATCGCTCTAAATGGATGGTTTGTATGAGAGTTACCCCCTTAGTGGTTCAATTTGGCTGGTTCAAACAGCGCCTATATTAAAAACTAAATTTTAGTTGAATAGTGTAAAAACAAAAATGTATTTCCAAGAGTCTGATTTTTAATGGAGGGATTGTATAAGAGGAATCCCCTAATGGGCTGATTAAATTGAAATTTCGACACTATAAGCTTCTAATATATATGTAGTTATTAATTCTTTAATGTAAAGTTTTTGTATCCCCTATTTTCCTGACAGTAATAACACGATGTCTAACGTACCGAAAAATTTATTTTATTAATTATCTTAGTTGTTAAGTTGTTTAAGGAACTAAGCTTTGTACAACCGCTAAAAATTAATCAATCTGTGAATTGACATTATCACGGGTCAATATATTGTAGAAAATGTTTTTTTTTTTTTTTTTTTTTTTGTGTTGTTCCCGATTGGTAATGTACTATTGTTTTCCTACATCTTTTATCTTAAATATAAAAGAAAACACTAAATACATTTGTAACAATAAGAGGGGAAAAGGCAGTGGACAATATCGAACATTTTCGAATTGTCTCTTGAATAATGATACTGAGTGTCTTAAGCCTCATTTTTGAGAGCTACTTGCGGGAGGCCAACAACCGCAAGATGCCTCTCAGAGCCACCCGTAACCTAAGTTAGGTCAGATCGACTGGTCTGCTTCGTTTTAAGCGTCTACGTCTAGACAATTCTTGAGATGGTCTGTTATTTCTAAATTGGTATGTCGCTCTAATGTTTTGTGGTACCTCCTGCTAGCATTAATGATTTCTTCCTGAATCATAGTTACGCCGAGGTCTTTGTGAATTTCATAGTTAGTTATAAACCAGTCCGCCTTAACTATTGAACGAAGTATTTTCGATTATTGACGCTGTATAATGTTAATGTTAGTTTTTTTGGCTTACCCCATAATTGCATGCCGTACGTCCGTATAGGGTATAGTGTAATTAACACTACTGTGTATTCCTAATTTCCCATTGGTTGTCAACTTAGATCTACTGTTAAGAAGCGGGTATAGCTGCTTAAATTTTAATATGAGTTGATCTCTCTTTTTTTGGATATGATGTTTCCACGTCAGTTTACTATCAATATGCATGCCCAGGTACTTTGCCACATTGCTTAATGGAATGTCAGTACCTTTTATTTTTAAATTTCTTGGCTGATAAGCTGTCCGTGTTGTGTACATGACTTGCGTCGTTTTTAGTTCATTCACTTTTATTTTCCATTTATCAAACCAAGTGCAAGCTTCTTCAAGAATATTCTACAGCTTAGTTGTTACTACAACTAAATTTTTATGGAAGTACATTAGAACTGTATCGTCAGCGAAGGTAGCCACCAAGCTATTTCCTGGAGTTGGGATGTCTGATGTGTATAAAGTATACCACATAAGACCAAGCACGCTTCCTTGAGGGACTCCTGCTCTTATCTGTCTTAGCGTAGAAGATTCATCCTTACATTTTACGTAGAAATAGCGAGAGTCAAGGAAGTTAGCTTTTAATGATTTCAAATAGATCAGTTGGAAATTCGGTCCTAATTTTACTAAGTAGGCCGTCGTGTCAGACTTTGTCGAAGGCTTTTTCTATGTCCAGAAAAACACCAACACAGAACTTTTTTTCATCAAGGTCCTTTAAGATTTTGTGAGTTACTCTGTGGACTTGCTGAATTGTGGAGTGACTTTGTCTAAACCCGAATTGGTGGTCAGGTATGATTCTGTTCACGTCTAGTATTGGTTGTATTCGGTCAAGTAGGAGACGTTCAAATACTTTAGAAAGTAAGGGCAATAGGCTGATTGGTCTGTACGAGGACGCCTTGGTTGGATCTTTGCCCAGTTTGGGTATGGCTATTATTTCAGCAACCTTCCATAAAGATGGGTAGTGCTTTAGTCTTAATATCGCATTGAAAAATTCCTAATAAGTACGATTGCCTTCGCAGGGAGCTCTTTGAGTAACTTTCCAGTTATTTGGTCATAACCTGGCGTTTTTCTCTGACTAGTGCGCTTTTCAATACAGTGCCGTTCATTGGTTGAAATCATTTTTGTACAGTATTATGGAGATGGAGTCCTGTTGTACAAATTGGTGTTACTATTAGATTCATTGGTAGTAAAAGCCCTTTCATAATAGTCTGCCAGTAGTGATGCTTTGTCATAGTTGGTTCTAGCCCAAGTCCCATCCGATTTTAAAAGTGGCGGCTGGTGGAAGGTGCGTTTTGTGAAGTGCTTAGCAGCCTTCCATAATGAGTAGTTAGTGTCAGATGTCGACGATAATGTTTTTGTATAATTTACAAATTGTTCATTTTTAAAATTCCTTAGACTGTTTTTCAAATCTTTGATTCCTTTGTTAAGTTAAGCTTTGTCATTTGGATCTCTCGTCCTTTGCCAGATCTTACGCAGTTTGTTTTTGTTCGCGACTTGAATTTTTATTGAGCGGGGGAAAATATAGTTGTCCTCTTTTGGATTAAGATCAGGCGTTGCTCTATTAACTGCTTCATTTATAATGTCATTCAAGTATATCACTGACTTTTCAATATCGTCAGGTTCTTTAAGAGGTACATTTATTGTGAGGCTATTGTCAATAAATTCTCTGTACGCCTCCCAGTCAGTTCTGAAATTGTACATTTTACACGCGGGTTGATCTTTTTTTATTGCGCAACTATATTCAACTTGTATTGGTGAATGATCGGAAGAAAGTTCAAGTCGGGAGTCAATTTTGAAATGTGTTATATTCATGTTTTTTAATACACAGAAGTCTATTAAATCCGGTATTTTAGTCCGATCTGTTGGCCAATATGTGGGTTCACCTGTACTCAAGTGCATCCCCCCAATCGTTTGAATTGCACTTAGCAAGTTTTTCCCTTTGGTGTTTGTCAGCCTTGAACCCCAGTTTACATGTTTCGCGTTGTAATCACCTGCTACGATGAACCTTGGGCCAAGCTCTTTAAAGAAGTCCTTAAATTGAGCTGTTGAGATTGAGTGTCTAGGTGGGCAATAAATCGCTGCTATTGTGAAAGGTCCATATTTGTCTTCTAATAGCAATTTGGTCGACTGAATGTGAGCGTGTTGATAATTTTCTAGTTCAACGTGTCTAGTATTGCTTTTAACAATGATAGCCGTGCCACCATGTCCTGAACCATCCGGGTGATTTGTTTTATATATTTTATATCCGGGAATGCTCAAGTAGTGATTACTTGTGCAATGGGTTTCAGAGATTAGAGCTACGTCAATCATATTGTCATTTAGAAATAGTTGGAGTTCAAGGATATGTTTGTGCAAACCATTGGCATTCCACGCAATAATTCTTAATTTATTGTCCATTTTGTTTGTCAAGTTTGGTTATCAGGATGGTGATAATATTCATCATGTTAGTCACCTGTTGAATCAATTGCTTCATCATGATTTTAAGTTCAGCTGAATCGTCATTTGGCATAATATTATTGTTGTTTTGATGGGAGGAATTACTTTCTATGGTCGGATTCTCAGTTGAGATGACTTTAGATTATTGGGTTGGTCGGTTGATTGGCTGGGGTTGGGGAGTCGCAGCTGTAATTTGCGCGTAGCTTATACCATTCTCCAATTTACTAGACGTTATGGGCATTTGCTGAATTTTTGTGAGATCCGTCAATATTTTGGGTCGAAGGGCAGGAAACCGTTGGATTTTAAGGGTTTTGTATATTTCACAACCCTTGTAGTTGGCTGTATGAGCTCCACCACATAGAGCACATTTTATTTTAGTAGTTGACTCCATACAACAGTCGATTGTTTTGTGCTTACCAGCACATTTGACGCATACTGGATCCCTGGTACAATAGTTTCGGGTGTGCCCGTATTTTTGGCAGTTGCTGCATTGCACTATCATCCTCTTGTTGTGGGGGCCTCAAATTTAATTTTGGTATGTAGTAATGTCGTAATATTATAAATATTTTTATTGGTTGAACTACTTTTAAGTTCAATTGAGAACAAAGAGAGTGGTTTATTGGTTGTTCTTTGTAGGATATTATGTATATTTATTACTTCATGACCTAATATCTTCAGTTCGCGTTTTATGTCGTCGGTGTCTGTTGATTGATGAAGGTGTCTCAACATAACTTTAAAACCTCGTTCATCTTTGGGCTTGAAAGTGTAATATTTCGTTTCTTTGGTTTTTAGTAATTGAATGATTTTTTTATAATGTAGGGGCTCTGCCGGTTGGATACGAACTTCATCTTTGGGCAATGTTTTAAGTACGTAGTTATGATCTACAATTTCATATATAGAAAATGTATGTATGTAATTGTACATGTATTTATTTATTTTCCTGCAGTATGCCCGGTGGCTATTGCCTCAGTATCGATAGTTGTTAACCAGTTCCTTTTCTTATTATCTGGCAACTACTGAATTAACTAGTAGTCCGGTCAAAATAGCAATTAACTTTGCAATAATTCGCATAGAACTGAAAATTGGTATATGCCTTAAAGACGCTATTATAAATTTAATGTGGAAAGTCTCCTTCGATCCGAGGGTCGCCACAAAAGTTATTCAAGGTCAAAGGTCAAAGATTTCGGTTTTTCACATTTTTCTCGTAAACGGTAAGTGTTATCGAAAAAATATCTAGGGTGATATTGTACATCGTACAGTGAAACTTTTTCTTGTAAAAATGACAATTCTCGAGATATCGGGAGTCTAAAGTCGAAGATTTCGTAATTTACATAATATGCACACATTTCCGCACCATCAAATGAGGTATTGTATTTGGCGCATTTTTTTCCCCAATAGGCATACTTCACGATCTATTCTGATTAAGATTTATTAAACAATATTTAAAGTGGAACGGATTATTCCTAATATTGGGGAAATTTTAGTCGGTCTGACAATATTCTCTTCTGACTTTTTCTTCGCTTTCTTCTCCCTCTTCTTGATGGATATCTATAGATTGCTCTAAGAAGAAAGATGCATCAGTTGCCTCCTCATTTGCATCATAAGAATCCTCATCTGAATCTGCATTTGATTCCACATTGCAGCAAGACTGGCCTTGACAATTGATGCATACTGGTGAACAAAATAGTTTGATTTTTCTTCAGCCACAATGTTTACTACAACCATTCTTACAATTACAAAAAATGGAGTTAAGAAGTTTTTCTGGAGTAGGTGCGAGTAATGTTTGAATTGGCTCCAAACTGTTTATTTATTAGGCACTTCTTCTATTTTATGGTCTTGGTCGACCTTCTGAGAAGGCTATGGGGCTATGTTAAGGCTCATTTCTATAACGACAAACCCGCAACGATTGACGCACTGGAAACCAATATTGAACAATTTATTCGTGAAATACCGGTTGATATGTTGGAGGGAGTATGCCCAAATTGGCCTCAGCGTATGGACCATTTGCAGCGCAGCCGCGGGCAACATTTACATGAAATTAACATTAAGCACTAAATTATATCGATCGTTCTATCGACTCAAATAAAGATTCCATACATATTTCTGAATTTTGTTTTTTTTTTTTTTTAAATAAAATTAGCAAACTCTTAAAAACTTATTTACAAATCAACATCTTCACCAACAACGATAGTTGTATTTGTTCCATTGGATTTTTCTATTGCTGTTTCAATTATTAGGACATCATCAGCTTTTTCACTAAAATATTCATAGCTGTGAATTTTTCACATAACATTGAAATGAAGCGGGACTTGTGAGAATTTGACAGAAATTGTTGTTGGTTTGTTGGAAGTGTCATAAATCGATCAAAAACGACATCACAAAACGAAGATGTGTTTGTAGTCCAACGACGTTGTTCTGCAGCTTTAATATTTCTCTTATAATAAGAATTTCCATAAATTACTATAGTCACGCTTTGACCAAAATGTCTACATACATACTGAATGTATTTATCGAAAATATCATTATTAGAATTAAGTTTTCTATAACCAACGACTCCACTGCGAGTGATTTGAGAACGGGTGCATTTGTATTTTTACTAACTTTGAACGTCCGATGAACGGCCTGTATACCGTGTAAAAGTGCATATTAGTGTTCTTAAACTTTTAGACTCCTGATAACTCAGGAATGGTGATTCTCACGAGAAAAAGTTTAATAATAGTTTCGGTAGAGAATTGTATGATATACAATATTGCCTTAGACATTTCTACCGTTTACGAGAAAAATGTGAAAAACCGAAACCTTTGACCTGGAATAACTTTTGGTGCGACCCGCGGATCGATGAGGACTTTTCACATTTTATTTATAATATCATCTTTAAGGCCCATACCAATTTTAAGCTCTATGCGACTTATTGCAAACTTTCATCGTTTTTTGTCTCTTTTGACCGGACTATAGTTCCAGCAGAGGCGAACCAATAATAGAGAACAATTAAGAGGTAAGTATTTGTTTACTGGTGTTGCGAGTGGAAGGTCGGAACGAAAGAATATGAAAAACAAACGTTATGAAATTTTGCAGTGCATTGATCACGTGTATTGTGGAACCAGTACATTTAAGAAAGTTTGTGTATATTTTTAGTGGTGTGCACTGTAGTGGCATATAAAAGAGATTAATTTTAGCGCAAACTTGCGTCTGTTATACTGTTCACGGATGTGAATAGTTTTATAAGTTTGTCATGAAATTTGTAACAAGCAGAAGGAGACAAAAAACCACATAGAGTATATATATTCTTGATCAGATCGATTAGATTGTATGTAAACAAACTTGTCCCTCAGCTTTTGAGCTAGAGAGCTGAAATTTTGCACGAATCTTTCCTTTTACCATACGCAGTACATTTGTCGGAACCACCTGAAGCTACTACGTGGTTACCTCCCATACAAACCAACCATTTGAATTCATGTTCTTATTAGAAAAACTTTTTGTGTTTTGTCCTATCGAACTGAAACTTGGACACTATCAGTTTACAATATAGGCACAGTATATTTGTTAGAAACAGACAAATCGGACCACTAAGGAGGGTACCTCCCATAAAAATCCTGTGTAAAGTATTGTATCTTCGGCATAGTCGAAAATAACCGTCATTTTACTTTTTTTTGTCGTCGGCGTCATGAAAGCAAGTGAGTGAAAAAATTATTTTACAATAAAAAAGATAAGGAATTAACAATTAAATAATAGTAACAAATAAATTAGTTATAAAGTACTTCAAAAACAAAGACCAACGTGAAGTTGTGCTACGGGTGGCGTTTTCAAAAATTTATGTGTTATTTTCTGCGATGAAATGATCTACGAACACAACATACTGCAAAAAAATCATAGATCAGTTTAAAAAGTTCTTCGGAGCCCTTTTATATGAGTGTAGCATAAAAACCCTGTTTGGTTATGCAGTCAAAGCAACAAGTACATGAAATGGGTGACAGTCAGCATAGCGGGTATAGATCGTAGGCATGATCGATGACGTAGGCCAAATCAGCTTGTTCACTTATGATGCGGAATTCCGTTTTGTTATATGCTGACTGCGACTGCAGTTTTTCTGCAATGATAAGCAATCTTTGGTTGACTTTTTAGTTAGTTATCTTTGGAGCGTCTTGCGTTAACATTGTTATCTGAGCGGTGTTGCGCTATCAACATAGGTGTTGCTCGGTCGGTCTCGCGTTACCAAAATCTGTTGATTATACTTTGAGGCATTATTTCGTATAATTGTGGTGGTTCTCGTCCCATGCTCGCCTTTTCTGCTCTTTCATCTCAATATCGTTTTTTGGTTCGTTCATTTTCGCAGAGAACAAGAGAGGTAACATCATCAAAAGCAACAAAAATCAAATCCAAACAACAACAAAATACTTTAGTAACTCAGAAATAAATAACATTAATCTTGCAAGCGATGATAAAGTAATAATAAATATTATAGTTCTATTACTTTAAAACAAATCAAAAACATATTCTTGTATAAATAATAATAAAGTTTTTGTTCTTTACTAAATGGCAAAATTGGCACAAAGGAAGTTCGTGACTAAACAAACGCCTTTTTATACTCTTCACGGAAGTGAATAGTATTATAAGTTTATCATGAAGGTTGTAACAGGCAGAAGGAGACAAAAAAGACCACAAGAAGTATATATATTCTTGATCAGCTCGATTAGACGAATTGATTAAGCCATGTCCGTCTGTATGTATGCAAAGTAGTCCCTCAGTTTTTGAGATAGAGAGCTGAAATTTTGCACGAACCTTTCTTTTTACCATAAGCAGTACATTTGTCGGAACCAGCCCAATCGGACTACTAGAGGGGTTACCTCCCATACAACCCACTCATTTGAATTCATGTGCTTATTAGAAAAACATTTTTGGTTTTTTGTCCTATCGAACTGAAACTTGGACACTATCAGTTTCCTAGACATGCCCAGGACATTTTTCGGAACCAGCCTAATCGGAAGACTAGGGGGGGGGTACCTCCCATACAAACCACCCATTTGAAATCATGTTCTTATTAGAAAAACTTTCTTGATTTTTGTCCTATTGAACTGAAACTTCGACACTATCAGTTTCCAAGAAAGGTGCAGCACATTTTCGGAACCAGCTCAATCGGGCTACTAGGGGGGGTACCTCCCACACAAAACACCCATTTGTATACTACAATGAAACATTCATTGCGTCCCGTGAAGAGTATTTCATCTTCGGCATAGTCGAAGATAACGTTCTTTCTTGTTTTAAATATGTATATTTTACTATGAAAAGATTTTGTACTGCAGCTTCAATTTCAACTGATGGCGAAGTGTCACTCCCGAAGGTACGGTTCGCAATTGAACCTAAAAAAAAAAATAAATGCATAAGAACCGATCACTTGCAAGGAAAAGTTAAGAATGAAACACAGGAAATGTTTAGCTGTATACCAGAATTTTCTGCACAGATTTTTTTTTATTACTATTTATTATAATTCAACATTATGAATTTAAAAAGGGAGAAAGAAATGAAGGTTTTTTTTTTTAACACATATATTAGGAACATTAAACCATTTAAAAGTTAAGAAATATTATGGAGTACTGATAGAAATTACAGAGATTGATTTTTATACATTTTACAGAAAATAGAAATTTTTTTTATTGCTAATTAGTAGGTCATTTGGGTGTTGTTTTTTTAGGTTCCTTTAAAGTACCGTCCTGGTTAGTGACTCGGCTTGAGTATTTGGGTGGGAGAGAAGCCTGTCATTGTATCAGCTGCTGTGAAAGTTTATTTCCTGGAGAACAATAGGCATGCTGAGGTTATTATGCAGCGTTTAATTCCTAATTAAACAGGGGGCATTGGTGATTGTCCTAAAATCCTGATTTTGTATGACCTGGACTTCCCTGCGATTTGCAGGGCGTGATATACTCCATAACTGTGTACCATATTTCCCGAAAGGAGCAACAACATGATCGAGTAATGGTGGTGATAATATGTTTCATATCAAGCATTTATCAAGTATTTTACAACTGAAGGCTGTGGAATCACCAGGCACCCAATCATTACCGGAGGTATATTCCTTCTCCTGAGGGTGAATGAACACAGTTGTGATTTACTTGAGTTCACATTGACATTCCATCTAGGGAACCAGGCTTCCCAACGGTTCATATATGATTGATTGATGACAGGACTGAAACGGCTTTAATCGGAGATTCGTCAGAACAGAAAACCGCTGTGTCATCCGCGTATGTAGCTAGGATAGTGGCATTGGGGATCGGTTGGGGTATATCAGCTGTAAAAAAAGGAGCTAATACACTGCCTTGAGAAACACCTGCCTGAACAGGTCTGACTGAAGACTTAGCATCTATGTACTTTATAAAAAACGTTCTGTTTGGCAAAAAGGATTCTCCAACCTTGAAAAGAGCAGACGATAGAATATCCTTTAATTTGTGAAGCAGTCCTTGAAGCGAGACATGATCAAAGGCTTGTTCGATGTCCAGAAAAGCACCAACGCAGTATTGCTTGCCCTCGAGGGCAGATAGAATGAGATGATCGACTCGATGAACTTGCTCCTGGGTACCATGGTTTTCCCTAAAGCAATTTTGGTGATTTGGAATGACTTTCTGGAGGCCCAAAACAGCCAGTAATCTACCAAAAAATATTCTTCCAAATATTTTGGAGAGTAGAGGCAGCAGGCTTATTGGCCTATAAGATGTAACAAGTTCGCCGGCTTGCCAGGTTTCGGGATCATTACAATTGCGGCGCATTTCCATTGTGTCGGAAAATGGCCTAGTCGTAACATCGCATTGAAGAGTAACACCAGGAACATCACCCCTTTATGCGGAAGGGTCCTTGCCACTCTGCCGTCGATGCCATCGTACCCTGGAGTTTTCTTCAATTTTATCGCTTTAATTTGGTCTTATATCTCAGTAGGCGAGACGGGATTTATATGACGGGATGACATGGTGCAGTTGACATCAGCAGGAGCAGCGAGTTGATGAGGAGTAAATCTCAAGGAGAGCTTGTTTGCGAAGACTGTAGCTTTTTCGTAGTCAGATCGGCACCAGAGGTTGTGCGCATCAAGAAGTGGGGCAACACGAAGTGGTTGCTGTTTGACACATCAGGTGGCTCTCCAAAGATTAAATCCTAAAGATTTGTTTGGATCAGCATTTTGCAAAAGGTCATCGAAGTAACGAGATCTTTCCTTGGCGAGATGGTGTTTTAGTTGGAGCTCACCTCTGCGAAAATTAGCTTAATCGAAGATATTGCGTGTGCGCATATATCTACGACGAAGACTTCTCTTGTACTTTACCAGGTCCAGGATCGCTTTTAATGGAGGCTGGGCTGAATCTGAATTATTGACCTTCGGGCAACCAGTTTTTGGTAAAATATGCAGCCTTTATAGTTTGCAGTATAAGACTCATTGCAGTGGACACATTTGGCGGGAGATCGGGAGATTTTTGGCATAAAGAAGAGGCGTGACTGCCGCCGCATTTGACACATCGAAAGTTTTTTCGGCAATAGTGTTTTGTATGGCAAAATTCTTGGCAACGATGGCATTACGGGACGTCACTGAAACGGCGAGTGGGCTCCATAGTGATCACTTGCCGACATAACCGTTTAACATTGAAAATGGTTTTGTTAATAGCCGACGGTTCTAGTTCGATGAAGAAATGGTTCAAAGAACCAGAGTTATTTCTGCTCTTTGGGTTGTGCACATTGCGTACATTATATCCTAATGTAGTCAGTTCTGTCTCAATGAGCTTGGACGGGGTGGAATGATGAAGTCCTCTGATCTGTTGTCGAGAAATTTTATTATTGAACGATAAGCTGCAACACTGGTTGGAAGAATACGGAATGACTCTTTCCCGGAAGATTTCGTGACATATGAGGAACCATCTGTGACCTTGCCAAGGCTGGTCATAAAACCATTAATGTCAGTAACTCCATCTACGAATATGGGTAGGGTCTTGGGACTTCTCAGTAGTTACATTATACACGAGTGTAGAGCAGTCCATTTGCAATAGAGTGCTTTCAGTAGTTGGGTCGCCCAGACTTTTTGATGATTGCATCACCTTTTCCGCGGTATTCGTTTCCTCATCATCAGAGTGTGAGGAAAGCTCAATAAAACGATTGGACCTGTTTGGCGGTGGAGACCGAACAGAGGGTGTCCTAGGACGGAGATTTCTGCGTTCTTTTGAAGACGTCAACAGCTCATTATTACGATCATTAAGGGCCTTACGTTGTTTTGCGGTTGGTGGAGGGAAGAAATTTTTTTTTGGCTTGGGATTCGGTTGTTGTTTGCGTCTAAAAATAGCCACACTGGCTGCTGCGCGGGAAAACCAAGAAAACTGCAAAGCTGGGAGTAGCATTTCTGAATGTGATGTGTGTGATCCATTATCAGTAGGCATAGAAAGTTCGGTTTGGGTGTTTTTAGGCATGTTGCAAATTTGGTTTGCAAACAAGAAACCAAAAACTGGACCAAGCTGCTAAAGCAGCTAGCCAAAAAGCAAGTTATGGCTTAGCTGTAAAGTATACAAAAGTCAATTATGCCGAAAAAATTACAAAAAGAAGGCACCGTTACTTTAACATGAGACTAGCAGAATAGTTGCGCTTGATTTTTGATTTTGTTTGTTTTTTTTTAATTTTTTGATTAGTTCTTTCCTGGTTTACTGGCAACCTTTTGGGGAATGCAAAAGGAAATACAAATCTTGAGAATTCCAGTGAGTGGCTCTTGCAGTTGGCCGAGGGAGCTAAACGCCGACCCCTAAACACATAATCTGCAAAACGACAAGAACACACTTCCACACACAGGGCACCGTTTCCCTTTAAGTAAAGGTTCGTGCACTGATGTCAGCCGCTGCAAAGCATTCAAGCAGATGAGTCGCTACGCCAAATGTAACATTATTCAGGAACATAACCTTTGCAAGAGATGTCTAAAACCTCATGACTATTCTGCATGTAAAGCAATAACGCGTTGTGGGGTTAACGGGTGCCAATATTAAAATTACTCGTACCTGCACTCCCATCAGCCAGTACCCAGCAATTCAGCAGTACCTCTGGCATCTACTTCGGGTGGTACTTTCTGTAATGCACGCCGCCAGGATGGAAGCTTTACCATTATTAAAGTTCTATCCGTGTACTTATATGGCAGAAGGTGTTAATGCAGAGGTACAGAGTTTTCAAACTAAAATAACAAATTTGAACCCACGATTTTGACCAAGTTCCATGTTCATCATCAGTTCCACATGACTATGATAAATGGAAAAGTTTTTAGTACTATTGCGGAAACATCATTACAAACAGGTGGAATATGTAAGGCCACTCCAAAAATGATGAATAACGTGGTATTCATCCAAAAACTACCAGTAGAAGGAAACTTGTTTTAATATGGCTTATCCACTCTACACGGTTGGATTCGTTGTTTTCAGTGTTTAATATGTATATCGTATAAGATGCCCATTAAATGGCAAATTTGAGGTGCACATACACAGATTGTTGAAGAAAGGAAAGCCATTATAACAATCGAGGAAATAAAATGTCACTACTGGTAGACATACCACTGTCTGGTTGTGGAAGTACAAATAATGGCAACAGAGCAAGGAGGTGTTTCCAACAACCTATGCTAGCTTCCCAAGTAACAAGTGGTACCGAAGCTATCGGCTACGATGTAAAAGTATTTGAAACAGCATACATATTTGTGAATGAATATCCATGGTTTCACATGCCGAATACGATTCACAAAATGTTAATTCATGATACAGATATTATCCGCAATGTTGGACTACCAATTAGCATGATGTCAGAGGAAGCACTGGTGGCTAGAAATTAGGACTTATGAAATTTCCGCTTGCATCACACTCATAAAACTTCTTGACTCTATAGAATAGAAGACATTCTACACGCATTTCTTAATTCCTCGGATTCCTCATTTCATCACTGTCTAAAGCTAGTTCGAGGTCTTTTTGGAAAAATATTGAACTGGATACAGAAGTTAAAAATCTCAAGCAGACAAAAGAATTATATTATTACTATTATTGATGGACAAACAGATGGATTTGCCTTAATCAACTTAGTTTGTCGAGCTGGGCAAGAATATATAGAGTTTATGGAATCTCCGATTTCACCTTCTGTCTGTTTTGTTTTTTTTTTTTTCCTTTTTATACTCTTCACGGAATAGTATTATAAGTTTGTCATGAAGTTTGTAACAAGCTGAAGAAGACAATAAAAAAACACATAAAGTATATATATTCTTGATCAGCTCGATTAGACGAATTGATTAAGCCATGTCCGTCTGTCAGTCTGTATGTATGCAAACTAGTCCCTCAGTTTTTGAGATAGAGAGCTGAAATTTTGCACGAACCTTTCTTTTTACCATACGCAGGACATTTGTCGGAACCACCCGAATCGGACTACTAGTGGGGTTACCTCCCATACAAACCACCCACTTAAATTCATGTTCTTTTAGAAAAAATTTTTCATTTTTTGCCCCATCAAACTGAAACTAGATAGGCGCAGGATGTTTGTCAGAAGCAGCCGAATTGGACCACTACGGGGGGTACCACCCATACAATCAACCCATTTGGATTCATGTTCTTATTAGAAAAACTTTTTTTTTTGTCCTATCAAACTGAAACTTGAACACTATCAGTTTCCAAGATATGCGAAGGACATTTGTCGGAACCAGCCCAATCGGACCAATAGGGGGGTACCTCCCATACAAACCACCCATTTGAATTCATGTTATTAAAAAAACTTTAAGAACTTATTAATAAAACTTTAAGAACGTTATTTTTTGACCTATCAAACTGAAACTTTGACACTATCAGTTTCCAAGAAAGGCGCAACACATTTGTCGGAACCAGCCCAATCGGACCCCTAAGGGGGTACCTCCCATTTGAATTCATGTTCTTAATAGAAAAACTTTTTCGTTTTTTGTCCTCTCAAACTGAAACCTGAACACTATCAGTTTACAAGATATGCGAAGGACGTTTGTCGGAACCAGCCCAATCGGACCACTACGGGGGGTAACTCCCATACAAACAACATATTTGAATTCATGTTCTTATTAGAAAAACTTTTTTGTTTTTTGTCCTATCGAACTGAAACTTACACACTATCAGTTTCCAAGATAAGCGCAGTACATTCATTGGAACCAGTAGAATCGGACCACTAGGGATGGTACCTACCATACAAATCCCGTGAAGAGTATTTCATCTTCGGCATAGTTGAAGATAACGTTCTTTCTAGTTATATTAACGTTCATTTTGACATCTGTTCCAGAATACCTGTCGGTCTATTACTTTCCTAGACAACTTGTACGGTAGCCTATTTTCAGCATATTCAAATAATGTTTTATATAAATATGACAAAAAAAAAATCCGACGTATACCCATTTGGAATACCTGTTTCCAAGTATATGCAGCATGACGGTGTTACTGGGTAGTTGCAAAAGTCTTAAAAAATAAAGCTACAGTTTTTCTACCTCCTCAAACAAAATAAATCCCCATACTTGGGCAGCATAACTTTGTAAGGTACTAGTGACCGCTGGAAATAGCTTTCGTTTTGCTATTAGCCTTATTTCACTTTTGGACAACAACATTCTCCAAGTTGCATTGATGCTATTCTTGGCCAGACTCTTCCTATTTTCTAAGTGCGTTTTGAAACTTAATTGCGGTGTTATTATTACCCCTATATAATTATATTCCGACCTTATCTCAATATTATCGCCTCTAAACTTCCACATCTCATTCTCATTCTACCCCCGCGCCTAAATTTATTAATTATTGCTGACTTCGCTAAGTTTACTTCCATGTTCCAAGTCTCGCAATATAATTCTCTTCAATACACCTATATTGTCTGATAATATTGGGACTATGCATTAATTTTAAAGGTTGCACACAGATGGCGTTATTTACAACAGTATCGCATCTGGCAATACTGTAACTATATTCATGTCAAAGCCTCATCATTAGGCTTTGTTTACCAGTATCTGTCATTTCGCTGAAGTGTACACAACATAGTTTTTTTGTGCTCCGAGTATGTCAACTTTCGTGCCGTCAAAACGCAATTTGCGGGAAGCCTTGCTTTTTTGCTTCAATTTGAAGAAAAATACCACCCAAGCCCGTCAATTGCTGTTGGATGCCTACCCGAACCATACTCCATCGATTTCAACCTGTGAGTACTGGTTTCGACGCTTCAAAAGTGGTGTTTTTGATACCGAGGACAAGGAGCGACCTGGCCAGCCCAAAAGGTTCGAAGACGCAGAATTGGAGGCATTGCTGGACCAAGACCCGTGCCAAACGCAAGAAGAGCTCGCCGAAACGTTGGACGTTGACCACGCAACCATTTCCAGACGTCTCAAAGCGATGGGAATGATCCAAAAGCAAGGTAATTGGGTGCCATACGAGTTGAAGCCGAGAGACGTCGAACGACGACTTTTCACGTGCGAATTGCTGCTTGAACGACTTGGCCGGAAGGGTTTTTTGCATCGTATTGTGACTGGCGACGAAAAGTCGATAACCCAAAGCGTAAAAAAACATATGTCAAGCCCGGCCAACCGGCGCCATCGACGTCCAAGCCGAATATTCATGGTTCGAAGCTCATGCTCTGTATTTGGTGGGATCAGAAGGGTGTGGTGTACTATGAGCTGCTCCAACCCAACGAAACCATCTCTGGGGAAGTCTACCGACGTCAATTGATGCGTTTTAGCCGAGCATTGCTTGAAAAGCGGCCGGAAACGGTCGAAAGACACGACAAGGTTATTTTGCAGCATGACAACGCTCGGCCGCATGTTGCACAGGTCGTCAAAACATACCTTGGAACGCTCAACTGGGAAGTGCTACCCCACCCGCCGTACAGCCCAGACATTGCTCCTTCGGATTACCACTTGTTCCGGGAGATGCAGCGTAAGCTGGCTGGACACCGCTTCTCTTCATATGAAGATACCAAAAAATGGATCGATTCATTCATAGCCGCCCAGAAGCCGGAATTTTGGAGAAACGGAATCCGGAAATTGAAAGAAAGATGGGAAAAGGTTGTGGCTAGCGACGGACAGTACTTTGAATGATGTATCAATCCATTTTGAAATCGAAATAAAGCCCCATTTTTGGTGAAAAAACCTTTAAAATTAATGCATAGTCCTAATATAACTATGTCATCTGCCTAACATTTAATTCTTCAACATACAATCCACCTCCCAATCAATCATGTAAATCGTTTAAATATAGTGAGAAGAGCAATAGAGACAATAAACATCCTTGTTTTACACCTGATGATATATATAATTTTTCGCATCCATACTAATGAGCTGGTTTTTGTATACACTCAATAAATACGCTCAATAAATTTTAATTTTTTTTGTTGAAATACCAAGCATATGCAATTTGTATATAAGAAGCTGTCTAGGAACCTTGTCAAAAGATGCTTTCAAATTTACGAAATTTAAGGTGAACTATAGATGGAAAATTATATATACAATACTATCAACTGTTGTTTTCTGCTGACCATAATACCAGCCTCTCATTTAATATACCCATCATAATTTTTTCGATACAGTTCACAAAGGAGATTCCTCTGTAATTTGAAGCTATACTTTTATCCCCTTTCTTGAACAAGGGGAATATTATTCTTATCTCAAAAGCCTTATCCATTTGCGCAAACTTGAATAATCTTGTGTAATAATTTATAAATCTTACATCTGCGCACTTAAGGAAATCATATGAAACTCTGTCCAGACCAGGTGCCTTTCCCGCCTTTGCCGTTTTGAGCATGCTTAAAATTTCATTTGCCGTAATTTCTCTGTCCAAACTGTCATTGTATATTAACAAGTGTGCGAACTGTATACTTCTCATATATTGTGATGGATTTAAGAGGTTCTCAAAATGATGCTTAAATACCTCCGCAGGTTTTTCAGATCCACTATTAAATTATTGTTTCGTAGGTTTCGAACTACAATACATTCCTCCAGTTGTATAAAATCATCAAGTTCAAATTCATTTTGCTCCGTCTTTTTCCTTTCTACATTTCTTACAAGATTTTTATTATATGCCTCAACTTCCGAATCACATAGCAACAGTTTTGGCAATATAATAACACCTATTACAGTTTCCTATAGGAAGTTTTCATGTCAGAATGATTGGCATATGATCGGACCAGACTTGCCCTACCCTACTTATAAATGTAAACTTTCCAGATTCATCACTGTTAGTAATTCCGTTTAAGATTATTAACCCATTACTTTCACAAGTCACAAAACTGCCTGCCAGCCATATTTACTATTTTGTCTTTTGAAACCTTATTGTCATCAAAACCAACTTATAGCTCACTTATTCTAACATTTAATTCCCCCATCACAATAAGGTTCACAATATCATATTGATTAAAATTTTCTTTCACAATTTTCAAATATGGGTTTCATTTATTACCACTTAAATACGATGGTATCAGATTTATTTCTGTTTTTACCCCATATAGTTTTATTGTAGACTTGAAGAAATGGCTAACTTCTACTGTTTTTAGTGACTCTTTCATTCCATATAAAATGCCTCCACATGCACGCCCATACTTGCTTAAACTTTTCGCTTGTCGACAATAGAAACTAAAACCTTTGAAATACTTTTTATAGTATTCAAAGTTTTTTATTTGCACGTGGGTTTGTATCAAAGAAAATATGTCAAACGATCGTACATACTTTTCTTTTTACCATACGCAGTACATTTTTCAGAACCAGCCGAATCGGACCACTAGGGGGGTACCCTCTTTCAAACCACCCATTTGAATTCATGCTGTTATTAGAAAAACTTTTTTGTGTTTGTCCTATCGAACTGAAACTTTGACACTATTAGTTTCCAAGATAGGCCCAGTACATTTGTTGGAACCAACCGAGTTGGACCACTAAGGAGGGTACCTCCCATACAAATTCCGCGAAGAGTATTTCAGCTTCGGCATAGTCAAAGTTAACGATCTTTCCAGTTTTGTTTTATAAAACTGAAGATTATTGATAAATCGAATAAAGTAATCAAAAACTTTTGTCAAAAATGCTTTGATTTACTCTTTGACTTTAATCTAAAAGTGCACGATATCCGAACAATTTTGATTCCCACATCCGTACCAAACTTCACAAGAAAGCTCTCCACACTTTGCTAGAGCTTTCCCTTAATCAACATCGCTCTAAATATTCAGGATCCACAGGGACATAGACCCAATTTTATATAAATAGATACAAAAATTGCACTTAATGATAAATATAAAGCGACGAAAAAAGGGTAAACATTTTAGTATTTTGTATAAAAATATAAATTAGAAAGTTATTCAAGGTAATTGAGTTACGAGGTCAAACACTCCACTAGTAACAGATAAAATCTTTTCTAGGGATGACAAGACTTCACAGAAAATGGCTTATCCTTTAACACGTTATCTAAATTAAGACCAATTTGTAAATGAAAACGATCCGAATTTTATAGTGGCCTTTTACAAATTAAAGGATTTATAGTGTTTCCACCAAATTGTTATTTTTAGTAATATTTGTAATATTTATTAATGATGCTATATTGAAAATATTTTACTTACAAACAATAGATTATCACTCTGGAAAGCCTGCAATTCACTAAAAATTCTAGTGGAAGTGGATTTTCACTTATCAGAGACCAATCCGGTAAGTGGGCACGTTCAGATGGAAAGAATGCTTTAGTATTTGCCAACCATTTGAACCATTTTGTTCCAAAATTCGGAAACGATAGGACATGTGCTTCTTCATACGTCTGCTTCCATGTCTCTTTAAATTGTTTGAGAAAGTTCTCATTTTCAAACACAACCACCATTTACAAAGTAATAATATAACACATGGAACGATTGAGCAAGACATAATAAGAACAGGCGTTCCACAAAACAGTGTCATTGGGCCAAGTCTATACCTTCCATTCACTGCTAATATTCCGACAAGTTCTCGAATTATCACATCAACTTTTGCCGTTGATAGTCAGCCGTTTCCAGTGCCCAGTAAAATCTACACACCTGGATAGTCATCTTAAAATCATCGAAAAATGAAGAATTAAAATTAGTGAGAATAAATATAATAAGCACGTTAGAGTTACACTGTATCTGCAGTAACTTTAAATGTTGCTACAATTCTTCGAACCCCTCTTGGCGTTCACCTGGAATGTCGTCTAACCTGGCGGAAACACATAGAAGCTAAAAAGACCTATGAGAAACTAAAAGCAGAAAATCTTCACTAGCTAATTAATCCTAAATCTTCTTGTCTGAAATTTTCTAGGTGTTACTCTATACCTAACTCTGTTATTAGACAAACAAAAACAATATTTTTATAAAGAAAATTCTAGCAAATGACAAATGATCATATCGGTACACATATATTTATTTATTTATTTATTATAAAACTAAGATTATAATTATAAATTATAACTTAGATATACTACGAGCAATAGCGACAAAGGCCTTTAGTTTAGTTTAGTTCCGAGTTATGGGGTACCGGAAGCGGGAGTAGCATTGAAATTATGCGGAGAGCTCAATGCAAGATCCGTACAACAATCACACTCGCTCCATGGTACATCAGGAATATAGATATCCATAAAGATCTCTTTTTAAAGGGAGAGTGTTCTAAACGTAAATGTAATTATATGGGTAAACTTGCTCAAACGTTAATCTACTAGCCAGAACAAGGAATTCAACTCGACTGAGTCCCAATGTTCGACCAGTCCTTTTGCAGGAAGGTCACATAACTTTTAGAATCAAAGAATTGAAACATTATTGGTAGGAGATTAGGAGATACATAAAAAACCCAATGTAAAAAACCAAAAAAAAAAAAATCCGACCTAGGTGTGACCACTATTCTCGTTTTATTCACTTAAGAAGCTTTTATATGTGTACCGATATGATCATTTGTCATTTGCTAGAATTTTATTTATTGTACAATATAAAAATATAGTTTTTGTTTGCAATTTTTGTTTTTTTGGTTTTTTTTTTTTTGTCGTAAAAGTCAACGATATTTCTTGGAGCGCTGATAGACTAAGCCATAACCAGCCAGCATCAATAATGACACTGTTAAGAATTTCTAGAATATCTATTACCTTAGTTTTTCGAGTGCCACAGCATTTGATATTGTATGATTCCAAATTTTGAACGCAATAATAGAATAAATCTGCTATTGATACAATCTTATTTTGGGAGTACAAATTAGTTCGGCCCGTTTTCAAAAGATGGCTCCACCTGCAAGTTGTGATTGATTTTGGAAGCAATTACCTATTCCATTAAAAAGGTTTGACATCTGTCAACAATAATAAGTGTGTATCAGGGTCTGTTTCTGACAACAACACTGTTTTTTGCCTTTTCGAAAATGTCCGGATTTGAGTTAAATAAACAGCATTTGCGGGAAGTATTGATTTTCTTTTTTAATGGGAAAAAGCCGAAGCCCATCGAATGCTTGACGAAGTTTATGGTGAATCTGCTTTGACCGATAAGTCATGCAGAGAGTGGTTTCGACGCTTTAAAAGTGGTGACTTTAGTGTCGAAGACAAAGAGCGTCCTGGCCAACCCAAAAAGTTTGAAGATGAGGAATCGGATGCTTTACTGGATCAAGATCCGTGCCAAACGCAAATTGAACTCGCAGAATCGTTGGGAGTGACTCAGCAAGCAATTTTCGTTCGGTTAAAACAATTGGGATTTATTCAAAAGCAAGGATATTGGGTGCTGTACGAGTTGAAGCCGAGAGATGTCGAATAGCTTCGGAACTGCTTCTTGAAACACATCAAAGGAAGAGATTTTTGCACCGGGTCGTGACTGGAGATGAAAAATGGATATATTACGATAACCGCAAGAAGAAAAAATACTATGGCAAACCTGGTGAACCCATTCCATCATCGTCTATATCGACGCCAAAGCAAAATATCCACGGTTCAAAGGTCATGCTGTGCATATGGTGAGACCAGACGGGTGTGGTATATTATGAACTACTAAAACCAAACGAAACCATTAATGCGGAACGTTATCGACTACAATTAATGCGTTTGAGCCGTGCATTTCGTGAAAAACGGCCAGAAACGGCCGTAAGGCGTGACAATGTGATTTTGCAACATGGCAATGCTCGGCCTCACTTAGCTGTAACGGTCAAACATTACCAGGAAACGCTGAAAAGGGAGGTCTTACAACACCCGCCGTATTCTCCAGACCTTGCTTCTTCCGACTTCTGGCTTTTTCTACGGATGCAAAACGCTTTGGGGGGTCACCAGTTCGGGTCTTTTGAAGAAATCGTAAATGACTCAATGATTGGATCGAGGCCAGAGAGGACTCATTTTATAGAGATGGTATTCGAAAATTACCAGACAGATGGGAAAAAAGAGTCGCTTCCAGCGGACAATACTTTGAATGATGTATTTTTTATGTCATTTCCTACACCGTTGATATACCCGGCGCGCATGGTGACATTGGGAACGGAGATCTGCAATATCCTGATTCCACCAGTAAACAGGCTTTCTTGTATGCGTCCCAAATTTACGGACCATAAAGTGCCTGTGCTACATTCTCTGCAAAGATATTCGCAGGCACAACTGGTGCAGTCGTTCCAGATGTATGTATCAGTGCCAGTGCGTCTATGTGGATTTCCGCTAAGAGGATTTCCGCAGGAGATTACTATCCATGAAACATAAGTCTATTATGGACCCTCTGGAACCCTGCTGGAATGTCTGCACTGTCGTGTTGTTTGCTACAAATTAGTTCAACGAAGACATGGCGTCCACTAATATACGGCCTCTAGAATTTGTTCTACTACATCCCCATGTTGTCGACCAAGCTTTTTAGTCCCCAGCGACTATAATGGGACTTTTTCCTCTTGCGTCCTGCACCAAGCTATCAATGACTCCTTCAAACTCATGACTATCCAGCCGGGGAGGAGTGTAGCAGCTGTATACATGAGTTCCAGCAATGTTTGCTCGCACGTAGAACTGGTCTGCCTTCACATGCATGCCCAACGGCATATCTTGACCGAGAATCCAAACTGCTGAAGTGCTAGTCAAATCAGATAGCCATTGTTGTCCAACAAAATTTTTGTATTGCTCCACAGCTGCCTTGTAAAA
>JBAMAW010002669.1:0-67012 GCA_037043295.1 Amiota minor
TATTAGGACTATGCATTAATTTTAAAGGTTTTTTCACCAAAAATGGGGCTTTATTTCGATTTCAAAATGGATTGATACATCATTCAAAGTACTGTCCGTCGCTAGCCACAACCTTTTCCCATCTTTCTTTCAATTTCCGGATTCCGTTTCTCCAAAATTCCGGCTTCTGGGCGGCTATGAATGAATCGATCCATTTTTTGGTCTCTTCATATGAAGAGAAGCGGTGTCCAGCCAGCTTACGCTGCATCTCCCGGAACAAGTGGTAATCCGAAGGAGCAATGTCTGGGCTGTACGGCGGGTGGGGTAGCACTTCCCAGTTGAGCGTTCCAAGGTATGTTTTGACGACCTGTGCAACATGCGGCCGAGCGTTGTCATGCTGCAAAATAACCTTGTCGTGTCTTTCGACCGTTTCCGGCCGTTTTTCAAGCAATGCTCGGCTCAAACGCATCAATTGACGTCGGTAGACTTCCCCAGAGATGGTTTCGTTGGGTTGGAGCAGCTCATAGTACACCACACCCTTCTGATCCCACCAAATACAGAGCATGAGCTTCGAACCATGAATATTCGGCTTGGACGTCGATGGCGCCGGTTGGCCGGGCTTGACATATGTTTTTTTACGCTTTTGGTTATCGTAATGGATCCACTTTTCGTCGCCAGTCACAATACGATGCAAAAAACCCTTCCGGCCAAGTCGTTCAAGCAGCAATTCGCACGTGAAAAATCGGCGTTCTACGTCTCTCGGCTTCAACTCGTATGGCACCCAATTACCTTGCTTTTGGATCATTCCCATCGCTTTGAGACGTCTGGAAATGGTTGCTTGGTCAACGTCCAACGTTTCGGCGAGCTCTTCTTGCGTTTGGCACGGGTCTTGGTCCAGCAATGCCTCCAATTCTGCGTCTTCGAACCTTTTGGGCTGGCCAGGTCGCTCCTTGTCCTCGGTATCAAAAACACCACTTTTGAAGCGTCGAAACCAGTACTCACAGGTTGAAATCGATGGAGTATGGTTCGGGTAGGCATCCAACAGCAATTGACGGGCTTGGGTGGTATTTTTCTTCAAATTGAAGCAAAAAAGCAAGGCTTCCCGCAAATTGCGTTTCGACGGCACGAAAGTTGACATACTCGGAGCACAAAAAAACTATGTTGTGTACACTTCAGCGAAATGACAGATACTGGTAAACAAAGCCTAATGATGAGGCTTTGACATGAATATAGTTACAGTATTGCCAGATGCGATACTGTTGTAAATAACGCCATCTGTGTGCAACCTTTAAAATTAATGCATAGTCCCAATAGTTTACAGTTACTTATTTACTTATAGTTTTCGAATCTGATTGCATTATCAATAACTTTTAAAGTTTTTCCGTGGACAATCTTTAAAATAGGGTGGTTCACAGAAACTGATCCCATAAATATGAATCAATAAAGAAAACATCCAAAATGTTTCTCTTCAACTTTTATATTCCTTTATCTATAAGTAACGGTAGAAAGAATAGATGTACAAAGGGGCTACAAAAAAAGACGAGCAATCCGCTTCATATTCTACTTCCAATTTAAGAAAGAAATAGTAATTACTAAATAAAACTACTGAGCACAAAATATTTTTGTATGGCACTTACGATATTTTCGCCCACAAGAATAAAATGCATTGTAACATGCGATAAAATATAGTCAATTTTTGGCGTAACTATATAGGGATTTTAGCTTCAACTTTTTATCATGTGATGCGTGGTGGGGTGTAGAATAAATTTGGATCAAAAACTCAATTTCGAAAATATTGCTCATACGATAATTTCGCGCAAAGGAGTCGATATGAACGTCCCATCTGCCTTGATACCAGTGCTCCATTGCTTTTATATCTTGATGGAAGCATTCTCCTTGCTCCTCGCTAAAATCTCCAAGGTTGTCTATATGACTATACAGGTAGTGCACTTTTATGCTTATACGAGGGGTACTATTCTATATTTCGAGAATAGTAAATTATAACAAACATTTTTAAGTGAAATCGGGTTTATTGTTTTTTCAAAATATTCACCATGATGATCAATGCACTATTGCGTTCGACAAACCATTTGTCATAGCATTCCTCTTGAGACACTTCCAAAACATGGGTTTTGAATGCTTCAACTGCTTCTTCGGCGCTCGTAAATCATTAACCACGCAGTTTACCTTTGATATTCGGGAACAAGTAGAAGTGATTGGGTGCCAAATCAGGACTGTACGGAGGATGAGTCATCAATTCGATGTTTTGACTGCACAAAAATTCACCTGTTTGACGAGATGTGTGAGAGCTCGCATTGTCATGATGTAGAATAATTCGCATTTAGCGGCGAATTTCTCTGAAGACTTCCGGCAAACAAATGGTCGTGTGCCAAGAAGAATTGACCGTCCAACGTTGCTCAAACGAAACAGTCGCCACATGACCCATTCGGCCGAAGAAATGGCGACCATTTGTTTCGAAGTGCTTCGAGCGCGGACAACTTTTGTTGCATTTGGCTCGTCTTGGAAGACCCACACGACCGATTGCTGTTTTGTTTCCGGTTCATACGCATACATCCATGTTTCGTCACCTGTCACGCCTTTATACACGTCTTTTGAAGCAGCACGGTTAAACTTTTTAATCCTTTCTTGTCTTGTCTTGTAAGAGACAAATTTTTTTTAAATTTTAGATTACCACAGTTTTTTAACTGATCATATCAGGTAAAAGCTTTATAACTGTTTTATAAGCTTTATTATTCTGCTTTAAGCAACAGCTTATTTTATCAGTTCAGCTCTTTACTTTTATTAGTATCACTTGTTTTTGTGAGTTGATCTTTTTGTGTAATAAGTGTCCTTTTTGCTATCATTAAATATATATCTAATTTTGTAAAGTAGTGATCAGAAAAAATTGGTGAGTATAAACAACATTAGTAGTAGTATAATAATGTAAGCAAACTCTATATGAAGATAAAAAAGTAAGTAGCTGTATCTCAAAAACTAGAGCTGAAAAAACTAAGAGCAGATTCGAAATCAGCGACCTTGAATTAGTAAAGAAACATTAAAATATTTCATGCACCAACAAAAAAGTTTAATTTTGTCGGGCTGTGTTATTATTAATATCGCTTGTTAAGTTTACAAACTAAAACTAACAGAGAGGATATGACTCAAAGATGTAGTTCTTTCTTCCTTTTTAATTTGTGTACTTACGCTGATGCTTGTCGGCCAATTGTACCAACGGATTTGGTAAATCTCGCCTCCGGTAGAAGCACATAACTTTTGCCTCAACATTGCCAGTTTGGTTTTTATTCAATTCTTCGATTCTTCTTATTAGGTACGGACTACTAGTTGTTGTCTCAACGTAGACATAGTCTGGAATAATTGTATTTTCAAAACAAAATTTGCATAAATAAAAACATTCATTAAATAATTAATTTAAGTTGAAGAATAAATTATTTTGTAAAAACAAACTATCATATTTGAATCAAAATATTATTTCGCTTCAGCTTTCTGCGTTTCCCAAAGAGCTCTTATAGTTCCGATCGTTTTCTATGGATTATTTGTTTTTATGTGAAAACGTGTTTAAAGCGACAACTTTACTACGTCTGCTTTCTTTGCTAGCCACACATGAACTGATCTTTATTGCTCTATCTTTTTTCTCTCTTACCGCAACATAATCATGGTGTAGAATAGACTTGAGAGTGAATACGTTCAAAATTCCTTTTGAATCATTCACTTTAAAAAGAGTACATCTTTTGCCGAACGCATTTAAAGTGAATGTGAATGTCTGTTGAATTTCGTATCTGTAATGTGAATGTTGTTTCCATTAACATCTTCGTATGTACACCTATTGTAAATGAAAATTAATGTTGGTACTGACGAATTGTGAGTACCAAAACCATATAAAGTATATATATTCTTGATCAGCTCTATTAGACGAATTGATTAAGCCATGTCCGTCTGTCCGTCTGTATGTATGCAAACTAGTCTCTCAGTTTTTGAGCTAGAGAGCTGAAATTTTATACGAACCTTTCTTTTTACCATACGCAGTACATTTGTCGGAACCACCCGAATCGGACCACTAGAGGGGGTACCTCCCATACAAATCCACAATTTGAATTCATATTCTTATTAGAAGGACTTTTTTTATTTTTTGTCTTATCGAACTGAAACTTGGACACTATCAGTTTCCAAGAGAGGCGCAGGACATTTGTCGGAACCAGCCAAATCTGCTCACTAGGGGAGGTACCTCCCATACAAACCACCCATTTGAATTGATGTTCTTATTAGAAAAACTTTTTTGATTTTTGTCCTATCGAACTGAGACTTAGACACTATCAGTTTCCAAGACAGGCCCAGGACATGAGGTCTCTTGCGATGAAACTTCATGATCATGCATTTAGCGCAGTTTAGCACCAGAAGATTACAAAAACACCAAAATTGGAGTGAGGTTAGATCCTCTTGTAGTATAATATGCAAAGAGATATTGTTAAACGATAGGGAGAGTTTGACATCATCAGCATACATCAGAACACGAGAGTATTTCAAGAAAAGAGGAAGATCGTTTATAAACAAATTGAACAATATTGGCCAAAATGGCTTCCTAGAGGAACACCAGAAGTGACAACAACCGAACTAGAAAGAGTGGAGTTAAATAACACTCGTTGAAAAAATTTATAGGTGAAATCATATCACTGCAATTTTATAAAAAGAACCAATCAGTTCCAAGAAAGATAGTATTTAATTGGGTAAAAGTTTACTTTGCGAAAACAAAACAGCCGGTAGCGTGTAGACAGGTTAAAGAATGGAATATTTTCAATGTTGGATGGTAAGTATCCTCAGGACGGCATAAAGGTTGGGATCTTGAAACAGAAGTACCAACAGTCATTATTGAAAACAAGATCAAGTAATTTATTCGAATGATTGATAATTCATTTGAAATTAAGAGTGGTCAAACAGGGCGTCCAAGAAATCATGATGCGCTGAAGGAATTAGATAATTTGAGGTATCGAAAAAAGACCACGAAATGCGTCGGAGGTTAAAATCACCTAGCACGATAAGAGAATCACGGTCTCAAAGAATGTTATTAACTGAGTTAATAGCATTGGCATGACTGAAGTAAATTTCGAAATTAGAATTATGAAAACAGATTCATAAGGCAACAATAATTTCACACAAATAACCTCAATGTAAGGTGAACAGTTCAAATTAACAAGTTCAGATCGCATGCGAGATGCAACAGCGATAAGGACGGCGCCCACCACGGCGAATAGGGCAATCTGCCATAAATGTAACAAAGTGTGAGAAAAAAATTTCATTGCTAAGAATACAAGAGTTAAGCCAAGTCTCATTGGCTTTTATTCTCCAGTTGGATAACCACTCCTGAAGGCTTTTAAGATGAGCATCCAAGCCTGTAGAAGCGTTAACTGGGCAACGGGAGTAGCTGATTACGGCATCAGCAAATGTCAAAGTGACAATTTGACTACTTATTGGAATGTCGGCAGTGAATAACATGTACAGAGGTGGTCTCAAGACACTGCCTTGGGGAACGCCTACTTTTATCATAATTTCATTTGTTATGAAATTGTTCTGTCTTACTACAAACACTCATCATGTGCTACATCAAGAAATACTTCTGAGCAATATTCTCGTTGTCAAAGGCAGTTCTCATTTCCGTGACTCTACTGACTTGCTCAATAGTTTTATGTTTTGCTCGAAAATCAAATCGATGATCTGGGACTGTACTATTTAATTGTTATTATGGCGGTTGAGTTTGGCTTTAAGAACCTTCTCAAATAGTCTGTATGAATAAGGACTTGTCCTATCCTTCCCGATCTTTGGAATCATTATGATAACCGATTCCTTCCATTGATTTGGAAAGTATTCAATTCGAAGAATAGCATTGAAAAGACCTCTCGTGTCTCCTATTGCTGCGTTTGGAAGTTCAGTTATCATTTCGCCACGATACCATCATAACCAGCAAATTTTGTTGGGATTCAGTTGAGTCCTTATAATAGATTCAATTTCACTAGAGCTTGTTTTTAATCAAGGTGGTTGGCAAATACATTAGCCTACTCTTAATCTGACCGTGCCCAACTTCCAGTTCTGTCTCTAATAGGTGAATCCAGTTCCACAGGAATTTTTAGCGATTTGTTCTTTCGAAAGTGAATATCTAGCGTTTGTGGGTGATAGGTTATAAATATAGCGCCTTTGTGCCTTGAGCTGGTCGATTAAAAGTGCTTTGACAAGTTTTTTTGTTGCAGTTTTAAGCCTTTGCTTAACTGTTGCCATTCTTTTCTCAATCGTCGTTTAGAAGGAACCAAGTCTTCAATTTCCCAGCTGCAGCAACCAATATGACACTTAACTCATTAACAAATTTGTCAACATCACTTTCACAGTTCATTGCAGGTGCAATTTCTATTGGAGAACAAACATATTTTTTTATATTGCAATTATATTTATATTGATGTAAGTCTATACGGGGATGTATGTTCAAATTGAGTAACTGCTGATATGAGGTTTCTAAGTATATTTTTCGTGATATCAATACATATACGAGGTCTGTTCAAATCATATCGCGAGTTTTTAAAGTGCTTTGGAGCAATTAATTTTATATTTCAAACAATTTAATACAAATAGTGTCTAAATTTCAGTACGATAGGACAAAAAGCAAAAAAAGTTCTTCTAAAAAGAACCTGCATTTTAATGGGGGTTTGTATGAGAGGTACCCTCCCATAGTATCCGATTCGGCTGATTCAGACAAATGTCCTACGCCTGTCTTGGAAACTGAAAATGTCCAAGTTTCAATTCGATAGGACAAAAACCAACAAAGTTTTTCTAATAAGAACATGAATTCAAATGGGTAGTTTGTATGGGACGTACCTCCCCATAGTGAGCAGATTCGGCTGGTTCCGACAAATGTACTGCGTACTGTAAAAAGAAAGGTTCGTGTAAAATTTCAGCTCTCTTGCTCAAAAACTGTGGGACTAGTTTACATGCATACAGGCGGACAGACGGAAATGGCTTAATCAATTCGTCTAATCGACGGGTTGTCCCTGGTCTGCACATCAATATCAACATTGACGTAGTCTTCAATTTATGCATTAATGTTTGTTACTGCTTTGAATAAAAACTGAAGAGGAGACAATTCGGATAATGGAAGAAAGTCCTCTTCATCCCAATGCAGTGTTGGAGTATGCATGTCATCTTTCGAAAATCCTGCCCTTCTGAAACAGTTTGCAATTGTTTCTGGCTTTACATAGATATTCCAAACCGTGCATAAATTTCGAATGTCTTGGAGTAAATCTATGGCCATAACAGATTTGTTCTCTTCCATTTGTGTCAATATGTTCGACAAAATTCGCTTTCTGTAATGTTGTTTCATATTATAGATAATGCCTTGGTCTAGTGGTTGAAGTAACTTAGTCATGTTTGGAGGAAAATATGCAAGCTCAATATTTTCAATTTATCTTTTACATTCTTAGGGTGCGCAGTGCAGTTATCAATAAAAAGCAAAACCTTCCTATTTTGAGAAGCGAATTTTTCGTCCATTTGCAAAAGCCATTTCGTAAAAATTTCACTTGTCATCCATGCTTTTTTTGTTAAACTCATAATCCACATCTAGAAATTTTATTCCCTTAAAGCATCATGGATTTTTGGCCTTTCCTAGAACAAGCAATTTAAGCTACTCCGATCCTGTCATGTTGCATGCTACCAGAACAGTTATTCTCTCTTTGCTCTGTTTTCCACCAATGCATTTCTCATTTTTAAATGCCAGTGTTTTATTTGGTAAACATTTAAAAGCCAATCCAGTCTCATCGGCATTAATGATGTCGTTTTGATTATATCTTTGTATTAATCTTGGCAAAACGTTCAGTACCCATTCATCACGATCTTGTATGTTGACATCAGAACTTTCCCCACATAAGGTTTTTTGAATAATACCGTGGCGTTTTTTGAATTTATCCAAACATCCTGTACTTCTCTCAAACTCTTCGTGTCCCAATGCTTTTTGCTTTATTAATGGTCCAGATACAAGAAAATACCTACCACGTGCAGCTGTTATCCATTTTAGCATTGCTTCATCAATATCCTCAAAAAGACAGGATCGAAGCCTCTTTCGTTTAGTGCTTAATTGCTCGCCTTCTACATTTTTTACAATCACTGCCTTATTTTTTAAAATATTTGATAAGGTGCTGGGAAGAATTCCAAACTCTTTAGCAATATCTTTTTTCTTGTTCGTTCTTCTTCAACTTTATTAATTATCAATAACTTTTTTGAAGAGAAATGATACTTTGTTGCGACATTTGTTCATTGAACACAGGCAACTGCTGACAAAATTGTTAGTTAGTTTTCTCCACTTGCGAACCAGAAAATTGTTTAAAAAAATTCATTATATCGAGACAAAAATGCATGAGAAATTAATATTAATTATTAATAAATTTTCTGGTGTCAAATTTGTTCATAGTAAAGAAAAATTCACTGTATGGAAATTCATTGTAAGGAGATCGAAAAACACTTAAAGTAGAACGAAAAAGCTGTATATTCGAAATCAATTCATAATGGGGAGACCTTCATTATATAGAAGTTAACTATAGCGAAGTATATACTTTATGTGGTATATTTTGTCTCCTTCTTACTGTTACAAACTTCATGACAAACTTATATTACTATTCACTCCCGTGAAAAGTATAAAGATTCTTTCCAGAGAACTCAAACAAGCTGTTACGAGTCATAAACCAAAAGGCTATTCGTGGTGAGATGTAGAAACTATATCTCAAACGACCATCACATTAACGTTGGCGTACTACAAGACAGTGCCCTCTCTTATACGTCCTATTAGTCGCTCACGCCACCCCCAAAAAGCGTCAAAAGAGCTATGCGACCACTTGCAAAGTTTTATCTTCCTCTTCCTGGATAGACCATTGTCATATAAAAGTCAATCCAGGCAATGTAAGCACGTGACATTCACCTCAAATGGGAGCGATTGTTCATCCATCACTTTTAATAGCACCACTATTCCACACTTTACCGAAGTTACTTACCTAGGAGTCCACTTGGACAGACGACTCACATGGCGGAAACATATCGAAGCCAAAAAAATCAGCATGAAATTAAAAGCTTCCACTTCCACTTCCTTTCACTGACTCTTAAATCAAAGATCTGGTCTATGCCTCGATCTAATGGTGATACTGTATAACAGCTTAATAAACCCAATCTGGACATACGGTTTCCAGCTTTGGGGGAACGCAAGCCCAAGTAACGTCGAAATCATCCAAAGAGCACAATTGAAGATACTTCGCTTTATAACAGGTGTTCCACGTATCAAACGTGAACATACACAGAGATATCAACTAAGCAAAACTGAACTGGCTCAACTTAAGCAGAAACATCACCTCAAGCTCTTGCAACATCCTAACCCACTAGCTCGCTCCCTCTCACAGAGCACAGCAACACGCGCTTATATCAGACTGACTTTCCTGCCCCATACCCCGGGAGGACCAAGTAACATACAAAAGTTTTCTTCACCTCTCCATTATGCAATTTGTAAAGGCGCCAATAATTTTTAAGATTTGTAAATTATTGTGTTCGGCTTTGTGTAGCACATAACGTAATTCAATAAATAAATATAGAAAGAAAAAATAGACACAACAGTTTTATCTTTTGGTTCCACACACAAATGAAATGTTGGGAAACTCATTTATAAAATTTGTGGAAAATACACAATTTATAAGGTTTGTCGTAAAGTAAACATCACTTTTTAAAATCTTTGTTTATAGTGACGATATCTTTTGACGGCAATATGGGTTGGAAACGTGCATCCTTCACTGACGTTCTGCCTAAATTTCATGACCAACGGACAATTAGAAGCTGATTTATTGCTTTATAAGTGACAGTGTGTTTATAGCATCGGTCGCAAAATGTCCATGAGTTGTTTAAACGATTCAAAGCAGGTCATGAAGGACATCAAGGACGATGAACATCATGTTTGTGATTACACCAAGTAACATTGAAATTGTGCGTGAATTTATAAAAAATGAGCAAAAATCTTCGTTGCGATACATGGCAATGGAATTAAACCTATCAAAAGATACACTTCATCGCATTTTCACCGAAAAATTAGGACTCAGAAAGGTTTGTGCTCGCTTTGTTCCACACAAATTGACTGATGATTAAAAATTCCTTCGAATTCAACATTGCATTGCAGCTGGTGACGATACGTGGTGTACTCAATATGACCCCGAAATAATGTGTCGAATGGAAGCATCCAAGTGAGCCAGATTCGAAAAAAGTCGTCGTGAGAAGTTTCTACGATTCTAAGGGAATAATCCACAGGGAGTTCTTGCCACAAGGTCAAGACAGTCGAAAGTAGCAACAATGGCAAACAGTAGCCAACACTATGCAGATTGACCAAAACACAATTTGCATATTTCGCAGTGCCAACGCAAAACTCCGAGGAGTTGTGTGCAACTCTGAAAACAAAAAACACCTTTTATATACCCGTGTACATAAGTTAACCTAAGGTTAATATGTCCCACGAATTATGCTGATACCATGTCTGGCAAAATGACCAAATGCACCAGCTAACGTAATCATCGGCTCGAATAACCATCATCCGTCCACACGAATTACGCTAACCATCATTCGGTCCCACGGATTATTCTAACACCATGATCACTCGCAACCTAACACCTCACATGATGCGACAACAACTTTACATTTTTTATTAAGATAGATTTAATAAGTTAGTTCGTAACTGAACTTTGCGAAAGCAAGTCAAAACAAAATAATAATCAAACTTTATATTTAATTAACTCAAAATAATAATAAAACATTCATTTAATTAACTTATATACACACATAATTCAATAAAATATTTTATAACTAAAAGAAAATCGTAAATATAAAAAAAAAAAAAAACAACGAAATTACTTTTCAAACAACAATACTTTAACACACGCCTGCATTTAAAAAGCTTTTGGAATGTTATAATTTTTTTTCAGAAATTAGAAATTGGAACCTTCAAACTCCAAATGAGTTTCGTTTTCCTATATCACGTCACAAGTTTTGTATATACACATAGCCCATAAAGTCTGCGTTCACCTAATTTTTTTTTTTTTTTTTTTTGAAAAGAAAAAACGCTATGTAAATCATATAATTGTTTTTGTATGTATTTGTTCTTTACATTCTTAAGAATGAAAATTAAAAACAAAAATCTATATTTTACCGTTCATTTTTGAAATAATAGGATCTAAATGTAGGAACTAGTATATATAGGCCCCAAAAAGTCTGCGTTAAGTTTTAAAAAAAAGTTATAAAACTGGCAACAATAAAGGAAAATTAAATTTAATGCTTTTTTTAATAGTTTGCTCAATTGTTCTAAGGCTTTTCCAATCTTTCCATAAATCAATAATTATTTTTCTCTTATAAACACTAATTTCTTTTCTTTGGTTTCCATATTTAAATATTGTTAATACTTTTAAATAAAATGTGCCGCAGAGTTCTTTAAAAGGCTTTGAAACAACGTGACTATCCAACAAAATATGAAATTTAACTTTCCTTTATTGTTGCCAGTTTTATAACTTTTTTTTAAAACTTAACGCAGACTTTTTGGGGCCTGTATTTACTAGTTCCTACATTTAGATCTCGTTATTTCAAAAATGAACGGTAAAATCTATATTTTTGTTTTTAATTTTCATACTTAAGAATGTAATGAACAAATACATGCAAAAAACAAATTATATGAATTACATATTAACATAGCGTTTCTTCTTTTCTAAAATAAATTAGTTAGGTGAACGCAGCCTTTATGGGTTATGTGTATTTAAACATTTCAAATTGGTCAAAAACGTCAGTTTCAGTCAAATATAACGGTAATAACTATGAATGAAAACAAGTAAAAAGAAGTTTAACTTCGTGTATGCCGAAGTTGATATACTCTTCACGCACCCCCTAGAAAACGTTTTTGCCTACGCTCTGTGATAGAGCATTCAGAAATATTTGATTATTGATTTGACTAATATTTAGGGTATAGTCAGTACACATAGAGTATTTCAATAGTGAGTCCGAAATATGGGTCAGACACCAACACTGTCAAATTTTAGTTCGGGTTTGTATGGGAGCTATACGATCTAGTAACCCTAGGGTCTTGAAATTTTGCGCATTTCATGGTCAATGATTAGAAACTTATAGTATCTAAATTTAAATTCAATAGGAAAAAAAGGAAAAACAAAGCGTGTTGCATCGTACACGTGATAGAAGTGCAACTTCTTAAAAACAGACAAGAGAGAACTCATCTCAAAGTCTGTCTGTATTGTTGTTGTGTTTACGTATGCCGTCTGTCCCCTTTTGCACACAAATTAGATCATCAATGCGTTTCTGTGTGTTTATCTTTCTCTTTCTTCGTAAATTCGCTTGTTTTTGTACAACACGCAAGCTATTTGCTGCATATTGTTGTTCTATACATTTTAAAACACACAAACAGCACGTTGTTGTGGAAATGTAATCTCTTTTTTGACACTTTTCCGGAGGATTTTCGAAAAAATTTATTAGTTGTTGGGGATATGGAAACAGAAATACACATTCAGTGAAAATTTCAAGTCTCTACCTAGTGCGATTCATGAGAAACAGCTTAAAAAAGTGTGACGATTTGCATTTTTCACTCAAATTTTTAGTATAAAGTTTTGCCCAACGCCGCTAAAGTTTCACTTCAAAAAGTTTTTGTAATAAGAACCTGAATTTAGATGAATGGTTTGTAAGGGTTTCTATGGGAGGTACCCCCCTGGGGGACTAGCTTCACACATTCATGACAAACTTATAATACTATTCTCTGCGTGAAGAGTATAATAAACGTTTCTTTATACTTTTATTATTGCTGTTTTAAGCGTAAAAAAGGTTGATTTAAACGCTTTATACACAGGATAGAACTTATCGCAGATTTACTTACAAATACATACAAAGGCTGCCACAGTGATTTGTGACACGAAAACAAAATGTGCCGATAAGGAAAAATAGGTTTGACAATATAGAAAAAATTTCTTACCTCCGACTCGGTACATATTTGTAGTCATTTTAATACACTTTTGTACACGATATCATATGCAAATTGTTCCCTTCTTATTTAGCAAATGTTTCCAATAAATTGTTGATAATCTAATACAAGTTTACTGGTAAAAAAAACTAATACTTTGTTTGTTATGATTGCATTCTCTTAAACTTAAGCGTAGTGTTGTCGGAAAGAAGTAAATACAAGTTTGGTTACTAAATGTACATTTTGGTAAGTAGTCGTTTTGGAGTGGCAAAACGTACTGAGTACGCGAATATACATAGTTATAAGAAATGAAAACCATAGAACGAACATACACGATGCCTGCCCAAGCAGGGTGACGAGCCAGAAACGCGCAATGTTAAGCATTGTTTAGACGGTCAGGTAGATGTCTCATAGTGTGTTTATATTGAGTCGCAATCGGTTTTGAATTGACACAAGCGTGGACTCGTTTATAATTCTACAACAACCTTAGTTAAAGTGACGAAAATAAGGGGCTTTTGTTATAGAATTGGACACGAGTCAATTGCATTTGTATTATGGTTGTACTTAGTGGTCCCATCAGCAATTATAAACTAAAGTGCGCCATGTCGGTTTTGTGGAAAAATAAATACTGTGTCGAATCATGATTTTGTACCTAATGATTCAAGAAAAATATAATTTGAACCATATAGGTGGCAAGGAAAAATATAGTCTGCAATTCTCTAAAAAAATAAAATATATAGATTCTTTGTTCATTTTGTTTTTTTTTATATATGGTGAGACAGCCTTACTATGTAATATAAGACATTTTCGAATTTCGGCGACAACTGGCTCGATATCAAGATCGCGTTCAATATCGCTACTGCGAACGTACTAAACACTTCCATGACTTAGTCAAAACGCCCTTTGAGGCATTGTCAGAAAAAACGAATGAGTTGGTATCAGGAACACATTGAAATGGAACGAATGAATATTTAGTTGACATGACACTATATTGCTTCGAATATGAAGTACGAAGAAGTGGAATGACTGAATGAATAACAATACAACTAATGAGAAAACAACCACTAAATTTTGAATAAATCGAATAACTTAACTCACTCACTCAGTCAAACGGAATGAAACACTCAGTTAGTCATTTCGGTCCGCTTTGACTACTGAGACCTACACACTAAATCACTTATGACGGACGGCTTTGGGCACTCAAATTTTTGAATGACTACGATACTACTCTGAGTAACAACTAATTTAAGTAGAGTCAAGCAGCTGTCTGGTACGTATCCAAGTTTTTTAAGGTTTTTTTTTTTTTTTTTGATTCGCCATGGATGTGTAGATCTTAAAAGATCCTAATAGACCGACCTATTAGGATGCACGATTCACCGGACAAACAGTCCACTATGGTGCCAACGTACTAAAACCACCCCGGTCCACACTGGCTCATTTTTCAACCCTGGCTGAACTAACAACTGAGATAATACTTCGCCAGGGAGAGCAGGTTAGACCCCAATTCTATTCAATACTTCGTCTCTGCGGACCTGCTGCATAATACTGACGATAATGTTGCAAGCGGTGTTCCAAGCATCCTCGTCTCTCAGCATGTACTTAACAACGACGTATGGTGAAAGCACCTCACCCATTTCTGACGTTATTGTGACTCTCTGATGTACAAACCGGGGTCCCATGAGAACGTGACGGGCATTCTCCACTTTGTTTATGCAGTAATGACAAAAATGGATCATTCACATGAATTTGTGCAGGTACTCCCGAAAACAGCTATGCCCCGATAAGAATGGCGTCAAATGGTAATTGAGCGTACCATGCTTTCTCGCTTGCAAACTTTAGATGGTCCCTAAAGTTGAGCCTGCAGTCCAGGATGACCCCAAGATATTTAATGAACGGTGTTGACATTAATTCTTGTGACCCGACCCGTATGCTTAGCGATTCCATCTAATAATGATACTGATGATGACTACAATACTACTCTGAGTAACGAATAATTTAAGTAGAGTCAAGCAGCTGTATAGTACGGACCAAGGAGCATTATTTTGAAATCTTTAGATCTTCAGAATATTGCTCGAGTTTGCACAGCCTCATAGCTGTCCCCCTTCCCCTTCGTCCATATAGGTTTAAGTACAGGCTTGTATAAGAACATTTTTTTGTATATATTATAGGTAAAGCTGAACGATTATCCATGAGCCAAAACATATTTCTGTACTTTATCTCCAATTCTTTTCTTTTTGACGTGTGCATTGGTATAGAAGGTCTTACACAAGTATTTTGCGGTGTTAAGGTATGGGATTTGCACTCCGTTTATATATAGTAGAAGATATCTTATTTTGTTGTATGTGAAGTTTAATATGCACGGATTTTGCTTCATTTAGTTTTTTCGCCATTTAGCTGTCCACTCAAAACTTTTGATTATGTGACATTGAAATTTTATAATCGACTTGGTCTGTGTTTTTCAACCGACAAAATGGCCGTGTCATCCGTAAACGTTGCTGTGACAGAGTTCTCATCATTAGGTAAATCGCATGTGAAAATTAGGTAGTGGATGGGTCCCAGCACACTACTCTGGGGGACACCCGCTTATATTTCCTTGAGGTCGGAGTAACTGTCGCCATGTTTAATTCGAAAAAAGCGATCTGATAAATATGATTTCAATATGTTATAGTAAGTAGAAAATTCTTTCAAGGTATTCAGAGAAAGTATTAGCTCTTTCTACATTGCTTTTTGCCCACATTTAGTTCGTTTTTTTTTATTTGTGAGATTTGTACTTTGTAATGTGAAAAGTTTTTTTGTGCACTTCCAAAGAGAATATTCGCTGCTATGTTAATTTGTTATTCGTATTAGGTAGCTGCTGAGAGAGCTATTCTTAAATACCTTTTTCTTATTGGTGAGTTCTTTCGATATTTTATTAAGCCTGGTTTTGTCGTAAAGAGATCTTGCTTCTTGCCATCGTCGTCGTAATCTGCGTTTCTCTGCAACCATTTCTTTTAATTCCCTTGTGTACTTATGTCCTGCTGTAATAGTTCTTTTAGCTGGTGTGCTGTTCCACGCTGCGTAATGTATTCTGTTTGTCAAGCTAAATACTTCGTTATCTAACCTGATATTACTGTTAATTTCTACATCATGTTCATAATTCGACAAGATATTTATAAAGTATTCCCAATCAGTATATTTATTTTTTAGCATCAATGGTGGTTCTTTAGTGAGTACACTTTCATGTATTGTTAATAAGATGGTCAGAAATCACATCTAACCCGCTTTCAATGCACACATAGTTGGTAGATATCTTCCTGGGGATAAACAATCAATCAGTTCGGGTGTCTTTTGTGGATAAGCTGGCCAGTAAGTTGGTGTTCCCGCAGAAAATATGCCGCAACCAGTCACATGAAGCGCTTTGTTTATTCTCTACCTTTGATAGTAATGAGCCTCAACCCCCGATGGGTACGCTTCGCGTTGAAGTCACCGCCCATTATGAATCGTTTATTGTGACTATTTATTAGCTGAAGATAGTGTTCACATTTGATCTGATGCCTTGGGGGGCTATAAATTGAAGTAACTGACAAACCGTTAACGCCATCAACCGAAATCGTTCTGGCTTGAAATTCGTAAGTTGATATGCTACCTTCTTCGTAGTGTTTTATATTGCTTCTTATTATAACATCAGCACCTCCCCGTGCGCAGTTATTTGGGTGGATTGTGTGGTATGTTTTTGGGTAACTTTGTATGGGTTCTGTAATTGTGCTTTTGACGTAAGTGTCGCTTTTCTTTGGACTGGTTCTTTGGTCACGTATCTTTTACAGTTCCTTAGCTACGACACATCCTCTGTAGCTTGCTGGATGAGCCTCGCCATAATTACAGCATTTTGGTTGCTCCAAATCAGGCTTTTTGCAATATATCGACTGTTTGGTCTTGTCTTAATGACTTCTATAATATAATATAATTCGGTTGTTTGGTATAATTTACCAACTTAAGAGTAGTAAAGGGCTGATAGTGGTTATAAAAGGAATAGAAGCTGGAGTTGACACTAATGAAATTAAAAGTGCGCTTGAGCAAAAAGGGTTCCCAACTAGGGTTGTGATCAACATCTTAAACAGAAGCAAAATCCCCCAGCCAATGTTCAAGGTCGAGTTCTCTCATGTGAATAAACCAGAGAAAAGAAACAACATTCACCCAATATACAATTTACAATACTTGCTTCACCGCAGAATCACTGTAGAGGAACCTCACAAGCGCAAAGACCCCGTGCAGTGTACAAACTGTCAGGAATTTGGGCACACGAAATCGTATTGTACCCTACCTTCTGTCTGTGTATCGTGTGGTGACCTACACGAGTCTTCAAAATGCACTGCAAACAAAACAGACACAACATCAAAAAAATGTAGTAACTGCTGGGGTAATCACACTGCTAATTATAGAGGCTGTCCAGTTTTTAAAGAACTGAAAAACCGAATGAATCAGCGCAAAGTAACTGCAACTGCCCATAACCGACCTGAGACAAAAGCCACGATGCAAGATCCACGTACTTTCCTAACTACCACTCCCAACATTACATACGCATCCGCACTGCGACCTGGCTCGCAACAAATATCCACCGTAGTGCCAGAGAAAGTAACAGATACTACCAAGCGTACACTCCAACAATCTCAGAAGAATGAAGTCCCACAGCATTGTATAACCCAGGAAATAACACCACCCACACCACATAGCTCTCTTGAAAATATGATTGCTAATTTTATACAATGTATGTCCCAGACTACATTATTAATGCAAAATATGCTTCAAGAGATATTAAAAACGCAAAATCTAATCTTACAAAAACTCTGTACTTAAAATGCCTTCGTTCAAAATAACTTCCTGGAACGCAAACGGCGTATCGAAATACAAACTTGAGCTCATAAAATACTTATCCGAGACAGAAACTGATGTTTTATTGCTCTCTGAAACGCACCTTACAAATAAATATAAATTTGAGATCCCGGGCTACTCCTTCTACGCCACACACCACCCTGATGGCAAAGCACATGGCGGAACGGGTATACTCATCAGAAGGCGACTAAAACACTATAAGTCGGTATCATACTCGCAAAACTATATGCAGGCTACGTCGATTGTCATCGAAACTTCAAATGGAAATTTGACGCTTTCATCCGTCTACTGTCCACCCCGATTTTCGATTTCCGAATCGTGCTTCAAGCAGTTCTTCGACACCCTAGGGTCCAAATTTCTTGCGGCAGGTGACT
The DNA here is from genome assembly GCA_037043295.1 of Amiota minor. Lineage (NCBI taxonomy): Eukaryota > Metazoa > Arthropoda > Insecta > Diptera > Drosophilidae > Amiota > Amiota minor. The sequence continues at coordinate 18,247 of JBAMAW010002669.1, forward strand.
TTAATGCTAAACACCCTCACTGGGGCTCTAGACTTGCAAATCCTAAAGGAAAACAGCTCTACAACACATTAATAAATCCAATCAACAAACTCAACTTTGCTTCTCCGGGAAGGCCTACATATTGGCCAGCGGATCCAAGGAAAATTCCTGACCTAATTGACTTTGCAGTTACTCGTAATATCTCTCGTAGTGTGATTTCAACGGAAACTCATGCCGAGCTATCTTCAGACCATTCTCCAGTCACTTTTCACTTACTGGAGCATCCCACAAAAGGTGATCTTTCCCTAAAGCTTACCTCATGGAAGACTGATTGGCTTAGGTATAAAAAATACGTCAGCACCCACATTTGTATGAGGCCAAAACTTGATACCGGAACAGACATTGACAAGTCTCTGGAACATTTCAACATAACCATTGCGAGCGCTGCTGTTGCCACGACACCGAATGTACAACCGGGCTCCAAGAATACTGTCGTATTAACTAGTGCGGAAATTGAACGGCTGGTCTCAGTAAAACGCCGGCTAAGACGTGAATGGCAGATCAGTCGATCGCCCGCTTCGTTGCAAAGACTCAAAACTGCTAAAAAACAGTTAAGAAATGCTCTTAAGACTGAAGATCGCAAAATCCAAAGGCACTACATTGAAAACCTTTCATCAACGAGTACCAAGTTTTCGATTTGGAGAGCACAAGACCGCATGAATCCACCAATAACAGCTGACAGCCCCATCCGGGATCAAAGTGGAAACTGGGCGAGATCTGACGAGGAAAAGGCTTTCACTTTTGCTAACCACCTCAAATCCGTCTTTCAACCAAACTTGCCAAGAAACGGGTTTCAACTTCCCTTGCAGCCATGCGCTCCATTGGCTAATTGCAGCGTGCTTAAAACTAATTCAAATGAGATAAGAGCAGCAATTCATAATTTAATCCCAAAGAAAGCGCCTGGACACGATCTCATCACTCCCAAGATGATTATTGAGCTACCAAACTGTGCAATATCATTCATTGCAATGCTCTTTAACGCAATACTCAAAGTGGGCTATTTCCCAGCACTTTGGAAGAAGTCTGTAATAATTATGATCCCTAAAGTTGGTAAAGACAAATCAATGGTGTCCTCTTATCGGCCTATAAGTTTGCTGCCGGTGCTATCTAAATTATTTGAAAAAATTTTTATTAAGAAGCTCATACCGTATATAAACGCAAACAACATAATCCCCACACATCAATTCGGGTTTAGATCAAAACACAGTACAATCGAGCAAGTAAACCGTGTCACTATGGGTATCAGAACGGCTTTTGAGCACCGAGAATACTGTTCAGCTATATTCATTGATGTTGCTCAAGCTTTTGACCGTGTATGGCATGTTGGTCTCATTCACAAAATAAAAAGCGTGCTTCCACAGAGCTCACACCAATTACTAGAGTCATACCTTACTAAAAGGTTATTCGTGGTGAGATGCAAAAATTTCACTTCAAACGAGTACCACATCAATGCTGGCGTCCCACAAGGCAGTGTTCTCGGTCCGCTTTTATATGTCATTTTCACTGCTGATATACCTTTAAATCCCCGCCTTATTACATCAACCTTTGCGGATGTCACTGCAATCATCAGTCACTCTCGCTGCCCCAAAAAAGCGACGAAAGAGCTAAGTGATCATTTACAACTGGTATCGAACTGGCTAGACAATTGGCGTATAAAAGTCAATCCGGATAAATGCAAGCATGTAACTTTCACCTTAAACAAGAGAGACTGTCCGTCCATTACTTTTAACAACACCACCGTACCACACTGTACTGAAGTCACCTACCTAGGAGTACATTTGGACAGACGACTCACCTGGCGGAAGCATATAGAAGCCAAAAAAATTTCTATGAAATTAAAAGCCCAGTCTCTTCACTGGCTCTTAAACCCAAGATCTGGGCTAAGCCTCGATCTAAAGGTGCTGTTATATAACAGCTTAATAAAGCCTATCTGGACATACGGTTCCCAGCTTTGGGGGAATGCAAGCCCAAGTAACGTTGAAGTCATCCAAAGAGCCCAATCAAAAATACTTCGTTTCTTAACAGGTGCTCCCTGGTACATTTCGAACGCGAATATCCACAGAGACCTTAACGTCCCACTAATTAAAACCGAATTGGACAAAATGAAACAAAAATATTTTGTTAAGCTCTCGGAACATCCTAATCCACTAGCTCGATCACTATCGTATATGAGTTGTCGCACGCGCCTTCGTCGGAATGACTTTCCTGCCCCATAAACCTGGGAGGACCACGCAACACTGGAAAGTTTCTTTAGCTCACCACTATAGAAACTTTTAAAACATCATTAGCTTTTAAGATTTCTCAATTATTGTTAGGCTTTGTGTTGTATTCAAAGTAATGCAATAAATAATAAAAAACGCAAAAAAAAAAAAAAAAAAAAAGTTTGGTATAATTATAATATAATTCGGTATAATATAATATAATTCGGTTGTTTGGTATAATATAATATAATTCGGTATAAATCAATATAATAGAACTTGGTAGTAATTAATATAATATAATTCGGGTCTTGTCTTAATGCATGACATGACATTTCATATAAGTCATATAGCATACCAAACATAACATAAAAAAAAATAACATTACAGAGCTGTTTGGTTATACGGTTGATCGAACTATAGTTGTATGTTCGAACTTTGTTGTCTTCGATCAAACCTACATTGTATGTTCGAACTTCGATCAACAACAACACATATCATAAGTTAAACGGCGATATTGTGGTTGCCTCCGTGGCCGAGTGCATAGAGTGGTGTCTCGAAGTGCGCTCCACGTGGGTTCGAATCCTGCCCAAGGCAATATTTTCCGCTGACTTATGATATGCAATGTTTAATTTGAATTTAAAATAATAAAATTGTCACGAAAAATCTCGTGACCAAACATTGGTGACCCCGACGTGATATAATAATAAAGTTGATACCTGTTGAAAGCCATAGTCTTTCAACGGGGGGAGTATGTTTGGTCTTGTCTTAATGACTTGTATAATATAATATAATTCGGTTGTTTGGTATAATTATAATATAATTCGGTATAATATAATATAATTCGGTTGTTTGGTATAATATAATATAATTCGGTATAAATCAATATAATAGAACTTGGTAGTAATTAATATAATATAATTCGGGTCTTGTCTTAATGCATGACATGACATTTCATATAAGTCATATAGCATACCAAACATAACATAAAAAAAAATAACATTACAGAGCTGTTTGGTTATACGGTTGATCGAACTATAGTTGTATGTTCGAACTTTGTTGTCTTCGATCAAACCTACATTGTATGTTCGAACTTCGATCAACAACAACACATATCATAAGTTAAACGGCGATATTGTGGTTGCCTCCGTGGCCGAGTGCATAGAGTGGTGTCTCGAAGTGCGCTCCACGTGGGTTCGAATCCTGCCCAAGGCAATATTTTCCGCTGACTTATGATATGCAATGTTTAATTTGAATTTAAAATAATAAAATTGTCACGAAAAATCTCGTGACCAAACATCGACTTTTGTTTTCCTGCACATTTGACACACCTTGGTTATTTGCCAAGGTTTCTTCGTTTTCGATTTTATTTTGATAACTGCATCAATGGCTTTAATTCTTGTTCTTGCAGATCTTTTATTTCTTTGGGATTATTGGAGTGATGTAGGTTTTTTGCCATTACCCTTATCGGTCAGGATTGTTTATTTTATTGTCGAGCATCCTAAAAATCGATGCTAAAAATTAGAAAATTAGAAAAATATAACTTACAAAAACGCAAGGGGCACCAGCTCACAGCATAATAATAACAACAAAGCTTACTTCAATAAAATTCTTTTGTTTAATCAAGAAACAGAATTAGCGACGAACAATGTAAGTAGCAAATTTCAAACAACAAATGCACCGTTTTGGGACTTCAATAAATAACAACTTCCAAACTTATAGGCATGCGTTTATGGGCAACACTAGCAAAAAAGAACAATTCCACATTATAACTCAGCTAGCAATGCGTATACTCCGATCAATAATTTAAGAGTACATTTAAACATTATCTGCATACCGTTCTTATTAAGCGACTTGAATTCTTGCACTTTTTTAACATATGTGAAACATGGCTAATCCCTGAGGGCAGATTCTACCTCCCGGGCTATTCAGTATACTGGAACGATCATGAAAAGCGATATTAAGCACAAGCACATTACTGAAGTTAATACCCATCTGATCGAAAATATTGGTATACAGCTGGAATTTAACTCAATGCAGTAATTTTCTCTGTTTACTTTCTTGTCTCTTCCGCGAAATATTTGTAAAATTCTTGTAACATATCAAACAATACGAAGCACAGAAAGGATATGTTTAAGTCTGATCTGCTTAATGGAATTGCCTCAGGGCAACTGCTAAATGATCTGTCAACAGAAGGCAAGTTTAGCATTCTATACGCAAGAGACCAAACGTACATTCCATCAAGCTACAAAGCTAAACCGTCAACACTTGATCTATTTATATCAAACTCACCATATCTCCTTTCTGAGCCAATAGTACACGAAGAGCTCTCATCTGACCATCTACCAATACAAGGTAAGATTAAGTCGAGCACAACCACTTCTATCGGCCAAATCCTGCAATATTCTAAAACAAATTGGAAGTTGTTTAAGCGTTCCCTTAATCAATCCTATCAAGGGTTATTAGAAAATATAAACGTAACTTCCACTAATAGCGAAACTGACTGCACGATTGACAAATTGACATCCAACTTCTGGAGTGCAATCGAATTAGCTGTGCCCAAAATTACAAAGTTTTTGGTATACACAAAGTTCCTGATAGTGTTATAAAGCTAATTAAAGTAAGAAACATCACATAAAGGCAATGGATAATAACAAGCCAACAATTGTATATCTATGAGTTATTTTCCAAGTAATTGAAAACTAGCAAAAGTTGTGGCTGTTCTAAAGCCAGGTAAACCTGCAGACTGTCCTAGCAGCTATCGTCCCATCAGCCTTCTGTGCAGTTTCCCCAAAGTCATTGAGCGTATTTTTAAAACAAGAATTAATACTCACATCGAGGAAAGTAATATAACTATAGTTGTCCACTCTACAAACTAAAGAAGTTTGTGAAGAAGGTTGGGAACCTACCGCGAACACCGCAACACATGGCTGATGTGTGGAAGAGGGTGCAAGCTGAATGGAGTAGCATTCAAAAAAAATTATACAGAATTTGGTTGAAAGTATGCCGAAACGAGTTAAAACTGTAATAACTGTGGACTAAATATTAATATTTTGGTTTAATTGTTTTTTTTTTTTTTTTTTTTCGTTCCATGTTTTGCTCTAAAACCAAATTGATGATCTGGGATTGAACTATTTGCTTGTAACTGGTGATTGAGTTTGGCTTTAAGGACCTTCTCAAATAGCTTAGAAAGGCATGGAAGCAGACTTATAGGCCTATATGAAGAAGGACATGTCTTATCCTTCCCGAGCTTTGGAACCATTATAATAACAGATTTCTTCCATTGCTTTGGAAAGTACCCAATTCGAAAGATAGCATTGAAAAGACACGAGAGAAAAATTATTGCTGCATTTGTAAGTTCAGTAATCATTTTTGGCACAATTCTATCATAACCAGCAGATTTTTTGGGTTTCAGTTGAGTCCTTATAATAGATACAATCTCACTAGCGCTTGTTTTTAATGGAGACATATTTACTGAATTTGTGATTGTCTGTTGAGGAAGCACAAATTTGTTAGTAGGTAGATTAGGTTGAAACACGTGCTCAAGATGGTTGGCAAATACATTAGCCTTCTCTTCATCAGACCGAGCCCACATTCCGTTTCTGTCTCTAATAGGTGAGTCCAGCTCCATAGGAGTTTTTAGCGATTTTTGCGCTTTCCAAAGTGAAGATCTAGTGTTTGTGGGTGATAGGTTAGAGATATAGCGCCTTTGTGCCTCGAGCTGGTCGCTTAAAAGAGCTTTGGCTAGTTTTTTTGTTGCATCTTTTAGCCTTTGTTTTGCAGAAGGAGATCTGTGCTGTTGCCATTCTCTTCTCAATCGTCGTTTAGAAGCAACCAGTTCTTCAATTTCCCTATTTGAGAACGATTTTCTATTGAACTTGTGAGCAACAATCCCAGGCGTTGATACCTCAGCTGCAGCTACCAATACGGAACTTAATTCATTAACAGATTTGTCAATATCGCTTTCAGAGTTGATCGCAGGTGCAATTTCAATGTGAGAACTAATATACTTTTTATATTGCAACCAATTAGTTTTATTAGATATGAGACTATAAGGGCGATCCTCAAATATTGGAAAATCGAGTAAAACGATATCAACGGGGGAGTGATCGGAAGAGAGTTCATCGTGAGTAACTGCTGATATGAGGTTTCTTGGTATATTTTTTGTGATACCGAAGTCGATGATATCAGGAGTTTTTCTTGGATCCGCCGGCCAGTATGTAGGCCTACCCGGAGAAAAAAATTGGTTTAATTGTTAAATTTCTTTTTATTTATTTTAAAAATAAAAGGTTAACATAATACGTGATAAAAAAAAAAAAAAAACAAACATAATTAATAACAAAACAAGTGATTAAAGCTAGTCTTAAAACAATTTTAATTACTTAAAATTAAACATAAGAAATCCACCCGTTTCCGACTCGTTGTAGGTATTTTTCCAAGCTATGTCCCTACTCACAGCCAATTGTGGTCAGAGACAGAATAGATGTGAAAGCCAATGAGCGATGTCCATTCATCTAGTAGCAGTTCGTTTCAATTCCCGAAGTCAACGAAGGACGATGATGTTAACCGCAGAGGGCGAGATAGAACTTATTATAAAGAGTGCATATAACTCGGAAAGAATCGTGTAGGGCATAGTTAGTTGTGCATGTACCTATAGCTTAGGGAACGTAATTTCTAGATGTACGACTAGCGACACAGAAACTAAATTGGCTTAAAAGCATTGACGATTCAACAATACCAGCAATAAGTTTATGAAGAAAGCTTCTACCTAGAGTTATTCGGCGATTTTGCAATGATGGAAGATCTATAAGAAGAAGCCTACTAAAGTATGAAGGCAAACGTACACTGGGATCCCAATTTAAACCATGAAGTGCAAAGAGAAGAAATTGCTTCTGAATAGACTCACAGCGGTCTTGATGTTTTTTATATTGGGGGCTCCAGACACACGAACAGTATTCAAGTAGAGGGCGGACTAGAGTGATGAAAATAATCTTGGGATCATCAAATTTTTTAGACCATCTATCAATAAAGCCGAAAATAATCTCAGCTTTATTAATAGTTGATGAAACTCAATTTTGGGTCAAAAACACTCCAATGTCACTGAAAGTAGAAACACGTGCCAATGAATTATTATCTATCGAATAAGAAGCTAAGTGAGGTCTCATACGATGAAACGTCATGAACATGCATTTAGCGCAGTTTAGCACCAGAAGATTACATAAGCACCAAAATTGGAATGATGTTAGATCCTCTTGTAGTTTAATATGCGAAGAGATATTGTTAAACGATAGGCAGAGTTTGACATCATCAGCATATATCAGAACACGAGAGTATTTCAAGGAAAGATTAAATCGTTTATAAACAAATTGAACAATAATGGGCCAAGATGGCTTCCTAGAGGAACACCAGAAGTGAAAACAACCGAACAAGAAAGAGTGGAGTTAAATAACACTCGTTGAAAAAATTTATAGGAGTAGTCATATCACTGCAATTTTATAAAAAGGACCAATCATTTCTAAGAAAGATATTATTTATTTGGGCAAAGTTTACTTTGCGAAAATAAAACAGCCGGTAGCGTGTAGACAGGATAAAGAATGGGATATTTCCAATGTTGGATGGTAAGTATCCTCAGGACGGCATAAAGGTTGGGATCTTGAAACAGAAGTACCAACAGAATCATTACTGAAAACAAGATCAAGTAATCTATTCGAATGATTGATAATAGAGTTCATTTGAAATAAAGAGTGGTCAAATAGGGCGTCCAAGAAATCATGATGCGCTGAAGGAACTAGATAATTCGAGGTATCGAAAAAGGACCACGAAATGCGTGGGAGGTTAAAATCACCTAGCACGATAAGAGAATCACGATCTCAAAGAATGTTATTAACTGAGTTAATAGCATTGGCATGACTGAAGTAAATTTCGAAATTAGAATTATGAAAACAGATTCATAAGGCAACAATAATTTGACACAAATAACCTCAATGTAAGGTGAACAGTTCAAATTAACAAGTTCAGATCGCATGCGAGATGCAACAGCGATAAGGACACCGCCCACCACGGCGAATAGGGCAATCTGCCATAAATGTAACAAAGTGTGAGAAAAAAATTTCATTGCTAAGAATACAAGAGTTAAGCCAAGTTTCAGAAAACGCTATAACATCAGTTTCAAACGAGAAACTATCCCTATGCAAAATGTTAAGTTTAGCAAGGAGACCTCTAACATTTTGCTATTGAATAGAAACATTAACAAAAGGCAAAATTGGTTTTTTAAGATAGTGTTCGAAAGTGGAATTGAAATTGTAGAAGGTACACAGATACACAGCAGATGGTCGAAGTTTTTTACGTCGAGGTTTAAATTTATGGACAATAATATGCTCTGGCCAAAATTTTGCATCACAAATAGTAGCAAAAATATCGTCCGGAACTTATATTTTGAAAGAGGAAATGTCACGCGGGTTCGAGAAATTTAATTTCTGAACATTCGCCTTAACATTTATTTTGGACCCAATATAAAAAATAATATCTGCGCAAATTGTATCTGCTGCCAACCTAGAAATGAAAACATTTCGACGGGGTGCAATCACAGTAAAAACAGACAGTTTTAGATATGCTAGCAATCCTGTCATGGTCAGGACCTGTCAGTCCCGCACATTTTAGATGGCAAATATTATCACAAAAGCAACAATGCACGGCCCGTTCAGAATCAATATCAAGTGTGTTTTTGTTATTGCACGAAATATTACCACAAATCATTTTCAAGCCAAATATTAAATAAAACAACAAAAGAAATTAAACTAGGTATGTGAAAAAAAAAAATTGAAAATAAAAAAACAGAGTATAAAATAAAATTTTATGAGACACCCGGTCAAGCAGTTGCAGTATATACTGTATAAAACCGTATATAAAAACAAGTAAGAATCTTAACTTACTCAGATATTATCGCAACAAGAACGCAAAGCAAACAAAAAAAAAATTGAGAATAAAAGCAAAAATAGTATATTAAAAACAGAGCTAATCAAAAACACTTCTGACTCGCTTGAGATTCACCACTTTCTTATTACGAGAAAACTGTACTGCATGTGTTTGTTTTAGTTTTTATTATGAGACTCTCATCTCTTTGACCTTGAAGTTTTGTCTTAATCATTATTTTGTTGTACAAAGAATTAACTGTAAAAATTTGGTTAGTGACGAACATACGAACAGTTTTGCTTCCCACTGTATATATCATTTACTAAAATACCAAAAGTTGAACTGTACAATTTGTTGAAAATACATGCTTTCGAACAATTTGCAGTGTATGCAAAGAGTTTTTGTTGTTCCTTTCTTGATTCATGCTACTGCTTTTATTAAAGTTTTACCAAAAATTTCCAATTTGCAAATCATCATAAGCTGTTTTATGTTGGCACGCAATATAAAAAAAAAAGAGGAAAGCAGTCGAAAGTCACCTAGAAAGTTGGTAACAATGGCAAAAAGTTGCCAGCACTACACACAGTGACCTCCATACAACTTGCATTTTTCGCAGTGCACCATCGCAAAACTCCGAGTTTCTGCCGAACTCATACGATTCACGAGTTCAATACAACAACAACTACAAATTTCGTTCACTTTCCCTGTGCATCATGCGTGTGGTTCAGAACTCGGATTTTTGTCTTGTTTGAATAGGCTATTAAATTAGTAGGTTGGATACAATTTTTTACACACTGTGTCACCCTAAGTAATTAAAGTAATTTTTCCAACACTTCTAGAATGTTATCATTGTGACGTGGCTATAGTAACGAAATTTTTTGATATCAATAAAATTGTTCTTTGAATCTTTTAAAAAAGATGACTACTTATGAAGAGTTTATTCAACAAAACGAGGATCGTGATGGCGTACGTTTGACTTGGAATGTGTGGCCTTCTAGTCGAATTGATGCAAGCCGGTTAGTTGTGCCACTTGCTTGCCTCTATCAGCCGTTAAAAGATCGTCCAGATTTGCCACCAATACAATACGAGCCGGTAGTATGCACCCGAGCCAATTGTCGTGCTATACTAAATCCTCTGTGTCAGGTCGATTATCGCGCCAAGTTATGGGTGTGCAATTTTTGTTTTCAACGCAATCCTGTAAGTGCAAACCTATTTGCATTCATGATAAGTAAAACTAAATTGTCGATCTTTCAGTTTCCACCTCAATATGCTGCTATTTCCGAAACACACCAGCCAGCTGAGTTAATTCCCAGTTTCAGTACCATTGAGTATACTATTACACGCGCGCCTACGATGCCACCTGTTTTTATCTATTTGGTTGACACCTGTATGGATGAAGATGAATTGGATGCTCTCAAAGATTCATTGCAAATGTCACTTAGTTTATTGCCTCCACACGCATTAGTTGGCCTTATTACCTTTGGTAAAATGATACAAGTTCACGAGCTTGGAGTTGAAGGTTGTTCAAAAAGCTATGTTTTTCGTGGTACCAAAGATTTGTCAGCTAAACAAGTTCAAGATATGCTTGGAATTGCACGTCCGACAAGTGTTCAAGGACCACACCAACCAGGTCAACCTGTTTCTGGCCAAATGCTAAGTCAACAGATAAGACCAATAAACCAAGTAACATCTGCTTTTCCAGCGGATCGTTTTCTTCAACAAATTTGCAAGTGTGAAACCGTATTAGGTGATCTTCTTAGTGAATTGCATCGTGATCCTTGGGCTGTACCACAGGGCAAACGCTATCTACGCTCTACCGGTACTGCGCTTGCGATTGCAGTTGGTCTGTTAGAGTGCACTTATCCAAATACCGGGGGCCGCATTTTAACGTTTGTTGGTGGGCCTTGCTCTCAAGGTCCCGGTCAAGTTGTTGACGACGAACTAAAACACCCAATTCGTTCTCACCACGATATACAAAAAGATAATGTAAAATTTATGAAAAAAGCAGTGAAGCATTATGATAGTTTAGCACTTCGTACCGCAACCAACGGCCATTGCATTGATATTTTCTCGTGCGCTCTGGATCAGACAGGTCTAATGGAAATGAAACAATGCTGCAACTCAACCGGTGGTCATATGGTGATGGGAGATTCATTTAACTCTTCATTATTTAAACAAACATTTCAACGCGTATTTTCGCGTGATGCAAACAATGATTTAAAAATGGGATTTAATGGTACTTTAGAGGTAAAGTGTTCACGAGAGTTGAAAATTTCCGGTGGTATCGGTTCGAGTGTGTCACTGAACGTAAAAAATTCGTCGATATCGGAAATTGAAATAGGTATGGGTGGAACCGTACAGTGGAAACTGTGCACTCTTAATCCCAACTCGACAATGGCGTTCTTCTTTGAAGTTGTGAATCAGCATGCATCACCCATACCACAAGGGGGTCGAGGTTGTATTCAATTTATAACGCAATATCAACATCCAAGTGGTCAACGCCACATACGTGTTACAACATTAGCAAGAAAGTAAGTACATAAATGAAAACAATCTGAAAATGGTATGTAAGGGGCAGTTAATTGATAAGAATATGCTTCTTATAGTTGGGCAGATGCAAACACTAATTTGCATCACATTAGTGCTGGTTTTGATCAGGAAGCTGCAGCAGTAATTATGTCGCGTATGGTTGTGTACCGTGCAGAGACTGATGAGGGGCCTGACATCTTGCGATGGGTAGACCGCCAGCTTATACGTTTGGTAAGAGTTCATTTCACAATAGATGGGTAAATTTAAAAGCAACTGTTTTCATTCTAGTGTCAAAAATTCGGGGAGTACAATAAAGACGATCCGAATAGCTTCCGCCTAGCTCCAAATTTTAGCCTTTTCCCACAATTCATGTACCATTTGCGTCGGTCGCAGTTCTTACAAGTTTTTAACAATTCTCCCGATGAAACAACTTTCTACCGACATATGCTTATGCGCGAAGATCTTACCCAATCATTGATTATGATACAGCCCGTGCTCTATAGCTATTCATTTAATGGGCCACCAGAGCCGGTTTTACTGGATACATCATCCATACAACCTGATCGAATTCTACTCATGGATACGTTCTTCCAGATTTTGATTTACCATGGTGAAACAGTTGCTCAATGGCGTGCTCTTAAGTATCAAGATATGCCTGAATATGAGAATTTTAAACAATTGTTGCAAGCTCCAATTGATGATGCGCAAGATATATTACAGACGCGGTTTCCTATGCCACGTTATATTGATACAGAACACGGCGGCTCACAGGCTCGATTTTTACTCTCAAAAGTAAATCCTTCACAGACACACAATAATATGTATGCCTATGGACAGGTATGTACTAAACAAACTAGATTTATATTATCATGTATAAAGTTGTAAACCGCTGACAAGATAAAGCAAACATTTTCCGAACAGAATGAAGATGAGTTACTGGCAATAATCGAGGAAGACTCATGTCACTTACAGATTACAAAGCTTAAAATAAGAAAAATCGGCCAAGTGCGAGTCGAATTCGCACATGAAGGGTTCCGTGCCAGAGTACCATTTGTCTGAATTTATGTAAAATGAAGTTGTTTTTTCCTTAATTTGTGTTCGTTTTTTGTCTCAAAAGTGAAAACTATACCACACACATATTAAAAAAAAGATAACATGCTTCTTGTATTTGATCGAAACCGTCCGAGAAATTGTGAAAGTACATCTTTGGAGTGTGAAGCCCTATTAATATTATTCACAAGACAAAACTGTTTTTGATTACCATTTGTTTTAGTCAACTTTCCAAATATTGGGTGTGCGCAAAAGTGATGTCAGTTTTTTTCCTTCAATTCGAAAATTTAGTTATTGTAAAGTGCGTTGCAAAATTATAGAACCACCTAAAAATTTTTGTTTACTTAAAAACGAAAGATTGTAGGGTATCACAATGTTCTACTAAAAAGTGTGGAAGGCAAAATAACAAACTTATAACGTTATTTGGTAAAAGTTGTTAGTGTAAAGTTTTAAGCAAATCAAAAAAAGAACTTTTTTTGCTGTTGCATTTCTATAGAACCATTTGCGTTTTATTCGTTTGTAAGCTATTTTAATAAGTGTTTATCAGTTGTTTGATCAAGTAAAGTTAAAAAAAATTGTGAAATTTAATTATGCCGCGTGGAAAAAGATTGACAGATGTTGAGAAAGGAGGAATATTGGCTTTTAGAGAGCACAATATGGGATTTAGGGAAATTGCCAGGAAAACTGATCGAAGTCATCACCTAATTATGGAATTTTTTAAAGATCCGGAGGGCTACGGTCTAATAAATTCTGGGGGAGAAAAAGTTACCAAAGATTTGATTGGTCGAGCGTAGTCATGGTGAAAACCTTTTCGATTGGCTAGTCCGGGGTGCTTCTTTTTGATTGCGTTGTCCAATTCGGATAGCTGACGTCAGTACATATCTAAATTAATGGTTTCATTCCGCGGCAGCAGCTCAAAGTGACCGACACCTGTCCAATTTCACCAAATGGAAAACATAACTGTCCTCTTTTGAATATCGGCCTTTGATGCGGTTAGAGGCGTTTCACCTTTCTTGCTCCATGATTGTATTTGGTTCACGTTAATGTACACAACTAATTTTTCATCACCCGTTATGACTCGCTTTAAAAATTTATCATTTTCGGTACTTCGGATCAATGAACCGCAAACATTGGTCTGCTTATTGAGACACGCAGACGAGTCTGTAAGTAGTTGTGTGTATGTATATGCGTAGTTCGCAATGTTCTTATCTTCTTATGAAAAAAAAAAAAAAAAAAAATTATGAATGCATTCGAATTAATTCGAAAAGAACCTCTCATTCTACTCATTCAATTCATTCCTCTTTGTGTAAATGTTGTTGACTGAGTCTGACGTGAGAGCACAAATTCACTCGAATTCTTTCGGCGTCGCATTCTATTTCACTCAGTTTATACAGAGCATTGTTGATTCGAACGTTGTTTTTTCCAACATGCAGACCTCTAGTACGTATTTTTAGACTCTTGCATGATTTAGTCAAAACGCCTTTTGAGCGAAAATCAGCGAAATCGAATGAGTTTGTATCAGGAACACGTTGAATTGGAACGATTGAATATTTATTTATAGTTGATACTATATTGCTTCGAACATGAAGTACGAAGAAGTGGAATGACTGAATGAATAACGATTCAACTAATTAGTGAGCCGGGCACTCGATAGTTATTGCTTTTTTTTTTGTAACTAATGGTGTGTCATTAAGCAAAGCAAAAAGAAAAACGCAATGGTAAAATTGAGACGCAAAAAATGCGCAAGGCATTTTGCGCAGAAAACAACCCCTAAATTTTGAATAAATCTAATAACTTAACTCACTCACTCAGTCAAACGGAATGAAACACTCATTTAGTCATTTCGTTCCGCTTTGGCTAATGAGACACAAACACAATGCTGAGTCAAAAACTCAGTCACTCATGACTCACGGCTTTGATCACTCAAATTTTTGAACGACTACGATACTACTCTGAGTAACAACTAATTTAAGTAGAGTCAAGCAGCTGTCTGGTACGTATCCAAGTTTTTTAAGGTTTTTTTTTTTTTTTGATTCGCTATGGAGGTGTAGGTCTTCAAAGATCCTAATAGACCGACCTATTAGGATGCACGATTCACCGGACAAACAGCCCACTATGGTGCCAACGTACTAAAACCACCCCGGTCCACACTGGCTCATTTTTCAACCCTGGCGGAACTACCAACAGAGGTAATACTTCGCCAGGGAGAGCAGGTTAGACCCCAATTCTATTCAATACTTCGTCTCTGCGGACCTGCTGCATAATACTGACGATAATGTTGCAAGCGGTGTTCCAAGCATCCTCGTCTCTCAGCATGTACTTAACAACGACGTATGGTGAAAGCACCTCACCCATTTCTGACGTTATTGTGACTCTCTGATGTGCAAACCGGGTCCCATGAGAACGTGACGGGCATTCTCCACTTTGTTTATGCAGTAACGACAAAAATGGATCATTCACATGAATTTGTACAGGTATTCCCGAAAACAGCCATGCCCCGATAAGAATTGCGTCAAATGGTAATTGAGCGTACCATGCTTTCTCGCTTGCAAACTTTAGATGGTCCCTAAAGTTGAGCCTGCAGTCCAGGATGACCCTAAGATATTTAATGCACGGTGTTGACATTAATTCTTGTGACCCGACCCGTATGCTTAGCGATTCCATCTTCTTCCTGCTGCTTATTAGCACCACCTCCGTCTTATGATCTGCCAGTTCTAGACCATTGTGGTGGAACCAGCTCCTAATGATAGCAATGGAGCGTATCCAACCATCTCCACTCCATCTGGCACTAGCACATTTACATTATTCGTTAAACCTTTTTGCAATCTCTGGTGTTGAATAATGGCGGTTTTCATCGATCATTAATTTTGAATAAATTTGATTTGGTTGTCAAAAGAAGAATTTTGCAAACCATCGCCGACATTGGCGTTCACTTATTGCATCTTTCCCGTATACGTCAGACCTTTTGACGTGGATACGTCTATATTTTTGATATAAGGTGAAACCTAAAAAATTGATGATGGGAAAAATGGGTATACAGGTGATATAGTTGCAAAACTATTGTCCATATCCAAAATCTATTTACACCACTCGGTAGCTAAAGGATCAAAGAATTGGTCACGTTTAGTTAGGACTGTGTAACAATTTTGCCTTTATTTCCTTGTAAAAATTTTCGTCCAATTTGTTTTTTTTTTTTCCTCTGTTAAAACTTTAATTATACTTCTATTATGAAACAACTTAAATTAAACTATATACAAAACAATAACAAAACAACTTATATTAACAAGTGGGAAGGAACAAAACATTTAATATGATTTAGTAGGGAGGTCGACAGGATGCGATCTTCTCAGCCTCCTCGCCACTCTGACCCCTCCCTTTCTGCGTCGCCTTAAAAGCCGCCTGGCTAGATCGTTTGGATGATTTGCCAACCGATTAATGTAGTCCTTGGCCTGATGATTAATCACGTCGACAATTTTTGGTATTTTCAAGTCGTGCTCAAGGTCCGCTGAGCGCATGAACCAAGGGGCCCCAGAAATCATGCGCAATGTCTTGGCCTGCAGAACTCTAACCTTAGCAATATTTGTTTTTGCTGCTATGCCGTACACCTGTAAGCCATAACGCCAAGCAGGAGCAATTATTGCTTTGTAGATGTCTACCTTATTTCTTAGTGACAATTTATTGCGACTGTTTAGTAGCCAATACAATTTCCTAATTCTCTGCCCGAGCGACTTCGTTATATTTGAGATATGGGTTTTAAACGTTAGCCGCCTATCCAAATATACACCAAGGTATTTATATCCCGAGTGATGCTCCAGCAACTGATTGCCAATAAAGACGCCCGGACAAACATCCGGCCGTAAGGCGTACGTCACATTGGCACATTTCTTTTCGTTAATGCCAATGTTCCATCTTTTTGTCCAGACTTCAAAACTGTGCAGATATTGTTGCAGATTGTCCGTGGCTTCATATATGCACCTGTTTCTGGAGAGGATGGCCGTATCATCTGCAAACGTGGCGATGATAAAATCATCAGAATCTTCTAGCGGTAGCTTTAAGCTATTGGGCATGTCGTGCGTGAACAGGGTATAGAGTGTCGGCCCCAGAACGCTACCCTGGGGGACACCTGCGCGAATAGCCTTGATGCTAGACTCCACACCATCCAGAACCACTGTAAAAGTCCTATTATTGAGGTAGCTGCGCACTATTAACCATAGTTGAGGCGGTAAGAGGCTCTTGAGTTTACTGAGCAACCCGTCGTGCCAAACTCGATCAAAAGCCTGCTTGATATCGAGATACGCTGCCACAACGTACTCCTTGGCCTCAAATCCTTCAAGGATAAAGTTGACTACCCTATTCAATTGTTCAGGAGTTCCGTGGGCCTTACGGAACCCGAATTGAAATGGAGGAACAATTTCCTTGACCTCTTTCAAGTCAAGTAGGCGTGTCAGCAGACAGCGTTCAAACAGCTTTGCTACAGTGGGCAGCAGACTGATTGGCCTGTAAGAATCCAATAAGTAAGAGCTCTTACCAGTCTTATGAATCATGCAGATTCTCGCCTTCTTCCACAGTTTTGGAATATATCCCATATATATATATATATCAATCTAAGCACAGAGTTGAAAATGAGCACCAAGAATAGCATAGCTTTGAACGGCATAGCCTTTAGTGTAAAATTATCCACACCATCTTCACCTGGAGCCTTTTTTGTATTCAACCCTTTAATGTGACCTGAGACTTCCTCTGCTGTGATGGGAGCAACTGGGGGGCATAATTGGCCAGCGCTATCAAGTCTCATTTGGACTTGGTGAACTCTATGTGCTGAGCTAGTGTTAAATGGCTGAAAGCGAGTTTCTAAGTCCTCAGCAAAAGTCTCGGCTCGATCCTTTAAGGATCTGGCCCAGGATCCGTCAGCTTTCTTGATTGGAAACTTGGGGATCACCTGCTGCTTAAACCTTCTAGCCAGCTTCCACAAGGAGTGCTTTGTGTTGTCATCGGAGGAGATACTTGACAAAAATCGGTCGTTTTCCTCCTGTTTGTGCAGTTCCAGCAGCTTCTTGATTCTATTCGACACTCTACGAAAGACCCTGTCAACAACAGGGTCTCGAGTTCGACAAAACTGTCTCTTAAGTCTCCTCTTGATAAGCAGCAACGCCTCAATAGCTGGAGGAAGTCTAGTACGCACCCTTGAGATATTTGATGGATTTAAGGGGGCAGCAATGAGAGCTGCAGAGTGCACCTTATTTAAGAAAATCGAGTGGGCGTCTTCAATATCCTCAGGCACCAGGATTTCAAAATTTAAATTAAGTGATTCTTCCAAATCTCTACGAAACGCAGCTATGTCAGCTCCAGGTGATAGTAGTCGTCCTTTTATTGTTTTGAACTTCGGAGTGGAGTCAAATGTAACCACAAGGGGAAGATGATCAGAGGAGAGCCGATACTGTATCCTGATAGACAGCTCATCTGGACGCAGCCCATTATATATGAAGAAATCAATAGCGCTGGTGTATGTCTTATGGCATACGGGAAGTGGGTCGCTTGACCAATTGCCAGGATTTGAGCTGTCGAGTTTTGCACTACTTCCTGGAGGCGGCTACCCCGTGTATCTGCTCTAAAGTTACCCCAGAATCTGCTTTTGGCGTTGAAATCTCCACATATAAGGTACATTCTTCCTAGACTGCTAAAAAGTTCTTCAAAGTCTATTGTTGACCAATTAAGATGCGGGGGGAGGTATAATGCAGAGATGATTAACTTACCCCTACTGGTTGCAATCTGAATGGTGCCCATTTGCAGTTTTGTCGTCCTAACGGGCTCATGTATAGAATAGCAGATATCCTGCTTAATAATCACCGCCGCTCCTCCTCTTGGTCTGTTGCTGGGGTGATCTGCCTTGTGAATGTTGTAGCCAGGAATATAAATCTGGACTCCCGTTTGCAGCCATGTCTCTGTGCATAGCATGACGTCTATGTTAAAGTCAGTGTTTTTGTTATTGTTTTGTGTGTATTTTGTTTTATGTATATTTTTTTTTGTTATGGCTTTATGCACATTCTCTTTTGTTCCTGCTGTTTGCTTTGTTTTTTTTTTTTTTTTTTGTTGCTTTACTTTTTGTTGTTGTTGATTATTATCATCATCATGTTTGAAATTGTGAGAGTAGATAATAGAAATCTAATATATTTATTGTATATATGAATGCAGCAACAATGTGTTTATTCTTTAACTCTTTTTGGATATGCGTGCTAATTTCTTTTATTTATTTTTTTAAAGAACAAATAAATCTTAAAGTTGCTTAGGTTATAATAGAATATTAAAGTATATTGTGCATTGACGTAAATTATTTATTACACATTTTACAACAAAGCTTTTTAGAAGAAATACCTAATTAACGCATAGGAGGTGTAGCAACGCACGCCGGGTAACGCTAGCTCGACAAGACGAGTTTATTTACCCATGTCCGTCTGTCTGTAAACTTGTTCCTGTGTTTTTTAACTATAGAGCTGAAATTTTGCACAAGGTTCTCTTTTCACTAGGCGCTGTACATTTGTCGGAGTCAGCCAAATCGGACTACTAGTAGGAGTACCTCCGATCCAAACTCAGATTTATATTCTTATTATTAGCAAAACTTTTTTGTTTCATCAACCATGTAAATTTCAAGATCATAGGATTATTGGATAGCTGAGCTCCCACACAAAAAAAAAAACATGAAAATCCGAAGGACTTTTTAGTTAAAAAATTATTACAACATACATAGACGTATCCACGCAAAACAGACGGCCGTATCCACGACACAGCCGCACCCATTTTTTTTAGTTTGGCGAAATAAAGACCCCTTTTTGGAAATAAAAAAAAAATGCTGAAAATGATAACATTTACTTTCCATGGGTAATCAGCTGTCACTTTTACAAATGTTATCGAATATCGATCAATTTCTTATCGATATTAGTTTACACTCAAACCTTTCAAGTGACACCTTTGTGTTTAATATGTTCGGCCATCACTCAATTCAAATTGAGACTAAAGCCATCTATTGGAAAAAGCAAACATGAGTTTTGAATAAGGCTACACACTGCCCTTTCGTAGAGTTCTCTAGAGTTATGATAGAAAAGATCTTATTCGCCTTTGCATGGTATATAATACATTGCCTTAAATTTATGTTAAGAATAGATATATTTAGATTGTAACCAAAAATATACAAAAATGTTACTTATAAGGTGCGTTGCAAAATTATAGAACCACCTAAAAATTTTTGATTTCTTAAAAACGAAGGACTGTAGGGTATCACAATGTTCTACGAAAATGTGTGGAAGGCAAAATAACAAACTTATAACGGCATTTGGTAAAAATTGTTAGTGTAAAGTTTTAAGCAAATCAAAAAAAAGCTTTTTTTACTGTTGCATTTCTATAGAACCACTTGCGTTTTATTTTTATTTTGAAACGAATAACATGATTTTATTTATGTAATTGACTATAATTTAATTAATTAGGCTTCCTTTTGCTAATATCGTCTGAAAAATACGATTCTTCATGCTGTCAATGAGATTTTTAAGCAAGTTTGGTTCCAATTGGTCCCATTCTCTTATTATTGCCCTTTTCAACTCTTCAATGGAATCATATTGTTTTTGATTGTTGTAAATCCTTCGGACTAGTATTCCCCATATGTTTTCCATCGGATTTAGGTCTGGGGAACAAGCCGGCCAATCCATAACATCAATGGATTGTCCAAAGAACCAAGACATGGTTTCGCGACTCACGTGAATTCTGGCATTATCTTGTTGGAATGTCCATTCTGTTTCCGGATTTTGTCTTATCAATGGCACTAGGCTCATTCCGAGGACATTAATGTAGTCGCTGCTCTTCATTTTCGAGGATACAAATTGAATTTCTAGACAGCCTAATGCAGAAAAAGCCGCCCAAGTCATAAGGCTTCCTCCTCCAAAGTTTCGCTTTGAAAACACCAACGGCTCTTTTCTAATATCATGCCAATACCCTCGGAAACCGTCTGGACCATCCAGGTTCCACTTTTTTTCATCAGAAAATATGACCATAACAAGAAAAGTTATTAAAAATCATCACACAGCGGTGGTGCATTTTTCGCTTACGGATTCCCAGTTTCGGGCCATATTTTCTTTTGCGAATCCCAACCTAGCCTGCTTATGGCGTTGTAATAGTCTCGGAGTAGCCTTTATTATAGCGTACGTAATGTGTTCGCTTCGCTTTAAAAGCCTGGAAATAGTCGAACGATGGACTGGAACGTCAACAATCTCTTGTAAGTCCGCCAAACTTTGGGTTGAGTTACTCGCAGCCCTCAAAATTTTACGTTCTTCGCGATGGTCTAATTTTTTTTTTTTCCCCCAGAATTTATTAGCCCGTAGCCCACCGGATTTTTCAAAAATTCCATAATTAGGTGATGACTTCGATCAGTTTTCCTGGCAATTTCCCTAAATCCCATATTTTGCTCTCTAAGAGCCAATATTCTTCCTTTCTCAACATCTGTCAATATTTTTCCACGCGGCATAATTAAATTTCACAATTTTTTTAACTTTACTTGATCAAACAACTGATAAACACTTATTAAAATAGCTTAAAAACGAATAAAACGCAAGTGGTTCTATAGAAATGCAACAGTAAAAAAAGCTTTTTTTTTGATTTGCTTAAAACTTTACACTAACAATTTTTACCAAATGCCGTTATAAGTTTGTTATTTTGCCTTCCACACATTTTCGTAGAACATTGTGATACCCTACAGTCCTTCGTTTTTAAGAAATCAAAAATTTTTGGGTGGTTCTATAATTTTGCAACGCACCTTATATAGCTTAAGTAAAAGTAAAGAAGGTGGAAGAGGAGAGAAGTAATGGAAGAGAGGGGATGGGGATGTGGGTTACATGGGCTCGGGGTTATTCTGATATCCACCAGATATATTAATAAATCACAAGGTTAAACATTTCATGCCTTTGGTGTAGATCTCCGTAACGAAGTGTTTTTTATGGACAGCTAGCTATACGTTGCCTCGTCACAAATCGGCACATCACAAAATCAAACTTTTCTTATTCTTGGCTATAGAAATGAATATATATTTGTTCAAGTCGATTTTTAGGAACCAATCTTCTGTGTATTCTTCCACCACTGTGAATTTAAGTTGTAAATCTCAATTGATAGTATCTATTGTTTTTCCGGGGCTATAGATTATTATGTCGTCTGCAAAGACTATGATGTTCTCTATTTTATTTAATAGTGCGAGTGTGAAAAAATTAAGTAGTATTAGTGAGTTTACTGTACCTTGTTGAAGACCATTGTGAATGTAAAATGTTTTACTGCTTTCTAGGCTCTGGTTGCATGTATTGAATTGTTTTTGGTAGGTCATATTATAGTAAAACGCAGCGGAAATCTATATTGTATTATTTGGAAGATTAAACCTTCCAACTAGACACTGTCCCAAATGCCTTTTCCAAACCTACAATACATGCCCCGGTTGCCAGTTTACAATTTTTGTACCATTGAATATGAGATGTTAATAAATTAATTTCATGGAGACCAGTCACCGAACTATATTGCTCTTTTTCCTTTTTGTAAAACTGATCGACACGCTCGCTTCCAAAGGCTATCAAAACAAAACTAATGAAGGGAATTGAATGAAATATTGATAGTAGGCTTCTTAAAGAATGTACTGCACGATGGTAACACTCTTTTGTAATAGCAGCGCCATCGAGCGGTGAGGCTAAGAACTTGTTGATTTACCCTCGTAATGCAACATATATTTTTTTATAAAAGGTATGTTTAGTTCATTCTGATATATCAAAAAAATAAAATGAAATTGCTTTGTTTTTTAAGCTTCCGGACCCAAATGGTAGCAAACGGAACCCATTGCAGAGACTTCGTTGTCCGTCCTCCCGTCCTCGGGTCATATCTTATGAGATTTGAAATTTTCAGAGAATGTTTGTGGCACAATAACAAATACTAAAACTAAAAAAAAATATTTTCAATAATTTAATGGGGTCCACATACAAGAAACATTTTGGTTTATATGGAAGCTATACGATCCAGTAACCCCACGATCTTGATCTGGTGGTGTGGATTAGAAACTTATAGTGCCGAAATTTCAGTTTAATCGGACCACTAGGGACGGTACCTCCCATACAAACCCCCATTAAAATTCAGGTTCTTATTAGAAAAACTTTTTTGCTTTTTGGACTATTGAACTGAAATTTAGACTTCATAAGAGTCTGATATAGGCGCTGTACATTTGTCGCAATCAGGTAAATCGTACCACTAGGAGGAGTACCTATCTATGAAGCTATTTAAAAACATCATGTGAAACAGTCTGTTAAACATGGCGAAAGTAGCTTGATGGTGTGGGGTTGTTTCACTTGGTGGAATTCGGACTACCTCGAAATTCTTCAAACCCATTTACTCGCCTCCAGTCCATTGCTGGCACTCGAACAGTGAAGACGTGTTTCTTTCTTCCGCTCCTAAGCTCAGCATCGAAAAATTTTTTTTCATACTTATTTCTATTGATTGGAATCTTGTTATTTTAATTATTAGTTCCCTTTTCTATGCAAATCATTGCATTAGTGAAGTAAAATTTAAAACATACAAAGAAATCAATAGGAACCTATAACAAAATCGTTAAGATGAGCTTTGCTCATCAAAAATACAGTTCAACAACAAAGACGACAAGAAATGCATATTTCTCGTTTGTCTCTTCCTGCCCTAAAAACAAAAATGAATCCTCATTTTTAACCACCAAGTCGCCTGAGCGCAGGGCAAGTTCTTGTTCTCCAGTTCTTTGCTCAAACAGCGCGAACACCAGGTGCTCCTTACCATGGAGCAGCCAATGCCCTTCCCCACAACCGCCCCTGTACTCTACCCAAGCTGCAACTGTATCAGCAACTATAACACAAACCACTGCTTGTACATCAACAGCTTCATTGGTTGCATCAAAAACAACAGTTTTCTCAACAACTGCTTCGATCGCGTCATCGTATGCAGTTACCGCAACAACAACTAATCCCAAAACTCATATCCACAACAACAACAACGATTCGATCGCTTCTTTGCCTACACCAACAATTATCACAAAAGTACAAAACTCAAATAATAAAACTGGATCTGAACAGTTAGCTTCAAATAAAAGAAATAGAAAAACGCAATCACCAGCCATACCGACTGAACAATCACCAAACATTAACAAAAAGCTCAAAACAAACAAAACGTCACCTACCATATCTTCTAATAAAACTAAACAAAAAAAAAAGCAGACCACACTTAACTACTGGCTTGGCAAGCCATCTTCCAATTATTTTGGCATCTTAGATGTCGACGATGACAATTTAGAAGAAGCGAAGAATACTATGGACAATGGTTCCAAGCGACTTCCAAAAGCTAATAAGCCACCACCTATTTATGTGCAGGGGGTAGAAGAAAGCTACATTCTTAATAATGCTTTGTATGAAATTGTAGATCATAACTACGTACTTAAAACATTGCCCAATGATGAAGTACGTATCCAACCGGCAGAGCCCCTACATTATAAAAAAAATCATTGAATTACTAAAAACCAAAGAAACGAAATATTACACTTTCAAGCCCAAAGATGAACGAGGTTTTAAAGTTATGTTGAGACACCTTCATCAATCAACAGACACCGACGACATAAAACGCGAACTGAAGATATTAGGCCACGAAGTTATAAATATACATAATATCCTACAAAGAACAACCAATAAACCACTCCCTTTGTTCTCAATTGAACTTAAAAGTAGCTCAGCTAATAAAAATATTTATAATATTACGACATTACTACATACCAAAATTAAATTTGAGGCCCCCCACAACAAGAGAATGATAGTGCAATGCACCAACTGCCAAAAATACGGGCACACCCGAAACTATTGTACCAGGGATCCAGTATGCGTCAAATGTGCTGGTAGGCGCAAAACAATCGACTGCTGTATGGAGTCAAATACTAAAATAAAATGTGCTCTATGTGGTGGAGCTCATACAGCCAACTACAAGGGTTGTGAAATATACAAAAGCCTTAAAATCCAACGGTTCCCTGCCCTTCGACCCAAAATATTGACGGATCTCACAAAAGATCAGCAAATGCCCATAACGTCCAGTAAAGTGGAGAATGGTATAAGCTACGCGCAAATTTCAGCTGCGACTTCTCAACCCCAGCCAATCAACCGACCAACCAAAAAATCTAAAGTCATCTCTACTGAACTTAAAATCATGATGAAGCAATTGATTCAACAGGTGACTAACATGATGAATATAATCACCATCCTGATAACCAAACTTGACAAACAAAATGGACAATAAATTAAGAATTATTGCGTGGAATGCCAATGGTTTGCACAAACATATCCTTGAACTCCAACTATTTCTAAATGACAATATGATTGACGTAGCTCTAATCTCTGAAACCCATTGCACAAGTAATCACTACTTGAGCATTCCCGGATATAAAATATATAAAACAAATCACCCGGACGGTTCAGGACATGGTGGCACGGCTATCTTTGTTAAAAACAATACTAGACACGTTGAACTAGAAAATTATCAACACGCTCACATTCAGTCGACCAAATTGCTATTAGAAGACAAATATGGACCTTTCACAATAGCAGCGATTTATTGCCCACCTAGACACTCAATCTCAACAGCTCAATTTAAGGACTACTTTAAAGAGCTTGGTCCAAGGTTCTTCGTAGCAGGTGATTACAACGCGAAACATGTAAACTGGGGTTCAAGGCTGACAAACACCAAAGGGAAAAACTTGCTAAGTGCAATTCAAACGATTGGGGGGATGCACTTGAGTACAGGTGAACCTACATATTGGCCAACAGATCGGACTAAAATACCGGATTTAATAGACTTCTGTGTATTAAAAAACATGAATATAACACATTTCAAAATTGAGTCCCGACTTGAACTTTCTTCCGATCATTCACCAATACAAGTTGAATATAGTTGCGCAAGAAAAAAAGATCAACCCGCGTGCAAAATGTATAATTTCAGAACTGACTGGGAGACGTACAGAGAATTTATTGACAATAGCCTCACAATAAATGTACCTCTTAAAGAACCTGACGATATTGAAAAGTCAGTGATATACTTGAATGACATTATAAACGAAGCAGCTAAAAGAGCAACGCCTGATCTTAATCCAAAAGAGGATAACTATATTTTACCCCGCTCAATAAAAATTCAAGTTGCGAACAAAAACAAACTGCGTAAGATCTGGCAAAGGACGAGAGATCCAAATGACAAAGCTAAACTTAACAAAGGAATCAAAGATTTGAAAAACAGTCTAAGGAATTTTAAAAATGAACAATTTGTAAATTATACAAAAACATTATCGCCGACATCTGACACTAACTACTCATTATGGAAAGCTGCTAAGCACTTCACAAATCGCACCTTCCACCAGCCTCCACTTTTAAAATCGAATGGGACTTGGGCTAGAACCAACTATGACAAAGCTTCACTACTGGCAGACTATTATGAAAGGGCTTTTACTACCAATCAATCTAATAGTAACACCAATTTGTACAACAGGACTCCATCTCCACAATACTGTACAAAAATGATTTCAACCAATGAAGTATTGAAAAGCGCACTAGTCAGAGAAAACGCCAGGTTATGACCAAATAACTGGAAAGTTACTCAAAGAGCTCCCTGCGAAGGCAATCGTATTTATTATGAATTTCAATGCGATATTAAGACTAAAGCACTACCCATCTTTATGGAAGGTTGCTGAAATAATAGCCATACCCAAACTGGGCAACGATCCAACCAAGGCGTCCTCGTACAGACCAATCAGCCTATTGCCCTTACTTTCTAAAGTATTTGAACGTCTCCTACTTGACCGAATACAACCAATACTAGACGTGAACAGAATCATACCTGACCACCAATTCGGGTTTAGACAAAGTCACTCCACAATTCAGCAAGTCCACAGAGTAACTCACAAAATTTTAAAAGACCTTGATGAAAAAAAGTTCTGTGTTGGTGTTTTTCTGGACATAGAAAAAGCCTTCGACAAAGTCCGGCACGACAGCCTTCTTAGTAAAATTAGGACCGTATTTCCTACTGATCTATTTGAAATCATTAAAAGCTACCATGACTCTCGATATTTCTACGTAAAATGTAAGGATGAATCTTTTACGCTAAGACAGATAAGAGCGGAAGTCCCTCAAGGAAGAGTGCTTGGTCCTATGCTGTATACTTTATACACATCAGACATCCCAATTTCAGGAGATAACTCGTCAATGGTGGCTACCTTCGCTGACGATACAGTACTAATGTACTCCCATAAAAATTTAGTTGTGGCAACAACTAAGCTGTAGAATATTCTTGACGAAGCTTGCAATTGGTTTGAAAAATGGAAAATAAAAGTGAATGAACTAAAAACGACGCAAGTGATATACACAACACGGACAGCCAAAACAATTAAAAATAAAAGGTACTGACATTCCATTAAGCAATGTGGCAAAGTACCTGGGCATGCATATTGATAGTAAACTGACGTGGAAACATCATATCCAAAAAAAGAGAGATCAACTCATATTAAAATTTAAGCAGCTATATACCCGCTTCTTAACAATATATAAGTTAACAACCAATGGGAAATTAGTAATATACAATAGTGTAATTAAGCCTATATGGACGTACGGCATGCAATTATGGGGTACAGCCAAGAAAACCAACATTAACATTATTCAGCGTCAACAATCGAAAATACTTCGATCAATAGTTAATGCGGACTGGTTTATATCTAACTATGAAATTCACAAAGGCGTAACTATGATTCAGGAAGAAATCATTAATGCTAGCAGGAGGTACCACAAAACATTAGAGCGACATACCAATCTAGAATTAACAGACCTTCCATCTCAGGAATTGTCTAGACGTAGACGCTTAAAACGAAGCAGACCAGTCGATCTGACCTAACTTAGGTTACAGGTGGCGCTGAGAGGCATCTTGAATTGTTGGCCTGCCGCAAGTAGCTCTCAAAAATGAGGCCTAAGACACCCAGTATCATTATTCAAGAGACAATTCGAAAATGTTCGATATTGTCCACTGCCTTTTCCCCTCTTATTGTTAAAAATGTACTTAGTGTTTTCTTTTATATTTAAGATATAAGATGTAGGAAAACAATAGTACTTATCCAATCGGGAACAAAAAAAAAAAAAAAAAAATTACTCGCCTTGGAGGACCGAAGTGCTTATCCCAAGGATGAAATCCATTTTCAACAGGGAGGAGATCCCAAACACACGGCAAAGATTGTCAACAGTTGGTAGTCTGGACAAAAATTTAATACAATGAAATAGCCAGTGCAAAATCCAGACCTCAACCCTATTAAAATTGGTGGTCTATATTGAAGAGGCGATTGGAGCAAACGCTGTAGAAGAGCGCCTACCAACATTGATGAGCTTTGGAGCCGTGTAAAAACCATATAGTAGAATATTCCAAGTGAATTTAAAGAAAATTTTGGTGGAAAGTATGCCGAAGCGTATGAAAATCGTTATAAAAAATAAGGGCTTGTGGATACCGTACTAAAATGAATACTAACCAGAGAAACGTGCAAAACTGAGTGAATAGTTTAGCCTTAGGTTTGTGTACTTAATTTTTTGTTATGTTATCATCATATTGAATATTACTTTTTTTTTTTTGCTAATCGGATAAAGAACTATTACTGAAAGTTTCATAAAATTTCCTTTATTACTTATCAATTTATGGCACTGTAAGTAGAAATATTCTGATTATGCACTCTGTTTTGCTAATCCCACAGCCTTGGATCTAGAGAGCTGAAATTTTTGTAGTACGAGGTCTGTTCAAATCTTATCGCGACTTTTTATTTTTCTCGGTCCACGTGTTAATGATCTCGATTTTATTTTTGAAGTGAAACTTCTTTAGCGGCGTTGGGTAAAAATTTATACTAAAAGTTTGAGTGAAAAAATACAAATCGTCACGTTTTTTTGATTCTATATCTCATGAACCGCACTAGGTAGAGATTTGTAATTTTCACAGTATGTGGGTTATATACTATGCCGAAGTTGTCGTACTCTTCACGCACCCATAGGATATTTCGATATTTCGTACGCTCCTGTTTTTTAGCATACAGATATATATGATGCTTGAAAATGTACATAGATAGTGAATATGGGTCACACTGTCCAAATTTCAGTTCGATAACATAAAAAACAAAAAGTTTTTTTTTATAGGAACATGAATTTGAATCTGGGTTTGTATGGGAAATTTACATGGTTTTTGAGGGTTGGTCAGCAACTTATAGTGTCCAAATTTCAATTCGATAGTACAAAAAAAAAAATAAGATTTACTAATAAGAACCCGATTTTTAATGGAGGGTTTGTATGGGAGGAACCGTCCCTAGTGGTCCGATTTAGCTGATTCCAACAAACGTACAAAAGCGCCAAAATGGAAAAACGAGTAAGAAATTTAACTTCGACTATGTCGAAGTTGATATACTCTTCACGCACCCCCTAGACGTTTTTGCGTACGCTCCGTGATAGAGCTTTCAGACATATATAATTATTGATTTGGCTTATGTTTAGGGTATAGTCAGTACACACATAGCATTTCAACACTGAGACCGAAATATTTGCATGGGAGCTTTACGATCCAGTAATCCTTTGATCAAGAAATCTATCGTGTTGAATATGGATCAATTCAAATTTCAGTTCGATAACACAAAAGGAAAAACTTAAAATTCGGAACGAACTAAAAAGTAAAAAATAAATTTTACATATTGTAGTTTACAAAACTACACATTTCTCGACGGCAAGTCGGCTGTTGTTTTCAAAGTGAGTTGTAGTTCCGTTGTGAGGCACCGGAAAAATGCCTACTTTCTTATATGTTAACTTAGGTCTAGGAAATTTTATTATGACATGTATAGAAATTTTATTTTGTAAAACCTTAACACTAGAAACCTCCATTAATTCAGTTACCGAAATATTTGTGAATTGATTGTTGATTAGTGCTATTATCATCATTAAATTTTCTAACTCCATTATTACTATTCTGTTCCGAGCTAATAAAACCTCATACAAGTGCCCTGTATCCGGCTGCCTGTTCCCTCTGTTCCTATTAATCATAATAACGCTCTCTGTTATTTTATTTATTTGTTCTTGTATTTTGGTATTTATAACTATCTGATTATTTTGTCCCTCGATGAGCTGTTTCTGCTCGAATCTGACTTTTCAAAGTCATTTAAGTCAGGGGTCCCTGTCACAATCTTTTGGACTGAGCCCCAAAGCATTGATGCTTCTCGCATGCTTATGGTGCACTGTGATGGCTGCCATCTGCACCCAAAATCTTTCTCATTTGTGATTGCGGAAAATTATTATTTGCTAGAGGCATGGTCTCCGTAGCTTTTTCAAGGACGTTGTCAGGTTCGAAGTGTGACGCAGATATCGGAAATCATCCCAGATTATAGTATTCCCATCCATCACAGGAGTATAGTCCGAGTGAGTAAAATCTTTCAGCTTGGCCTGGTTGTCGTAAAGAGAAGTAGTATCATAAACATAAGCATAAAAGAGTAAAGAACCGTGGTTCCTAAATCTGGTTCTATTTTTTCCTCAACATATAGTGGTGATAGTTTGTTACCTAATGGCCTGCTGACATTTACCAACATACTTTCACCAACATCAAAAACCCTGTTCTGTTTAGATGGATTATTTCTGTCCGTACTTGTGAAAAATTTACATTCGCACACGGAAGGAATTTAAGAGGTTCGGTTACTTGTCTCGATTGTCTTGCTATCAGGGTCCAATTTAGCTCCTATCAGCGTTAGCAGGTCGAGTCCATTTATTTCCTCAAATGTGTTAGTGATATTCTCAACCCCATAAATAGATTAGACTGAGAAAACCTTCTCGACTGGAACTACGTGTTTTAGTTCTTTAAGAGGCTTAATACAATTTTTAGAAGGCCCTGAGTCAATGTGAAGTCTTACTTTCCTTCCTCTTAAGAATCTTGAAATCCAGGAGAGGAGGGACTCGCTCCTAAAAAATTAACCTGATGTGAGTCAACATCCTATATTTCCTCCCTTGTTTTCTCCTTATAATGGAGTTCAGAGGAGCAACCTCTAAATCCTCTTGACTCAAATGCGTTGATCCAGTATGGCGATCAGAATCCGTAGCTCGTTTCTGTAGATAACTTTGCTGAGGTCTGTATGGTTGAGCCTGGCTGGGTTGGTTATTTCTGCCCCTAAAAGCGGTGGGATGCCTAAAATTAGAAAAAGAGGGGTCGACCTTCAAGGCCCGCACTGGTTGTTGATTGTGATTCGGAAGGGGAGTTTTTTATTGTTCCCATCATTTGTTGTGAAATGGGGATTTTTATTCTGTTGTGGGTTACTTGACTGGTTCTGTCCAAAGTTATTTCTACGATTTCTTGCTCATTTCGTTGAGCCTTTTCTTCTGCACTTCTAGCAAAGCTATCCGCGAAATAATATCTTTCTTGGATTACTTCCACTTCCTGCGCCAAAGCCAAAGCTTTCAGTGGGGCGAGCCGCAAATAAAATATTTTTTTGTGCTGGAGATAAATACTCGCAAAGCATTTGCGATTTCGGCTGTATCGCCGCTGCAGGTCATATTTGTTTTGTTTATGAGCAAACAATTTGATCGTAATATTCAAGCAGTGTCAAAGTCCTCTGTCGCAAAGAGGGCATTTTCTGCTCGATAATGTTTACAGACCGTTTATCGGCCTATGTGAAAACAAGACGAGCTATTATAGCTTTAAAATTGAAAACTGTATTAAAGGGCGCTAGAGCCAGGTCAGCTGATCCCCTATCTTGTTTCTGATAATGGCCATGGTTTGGTAATGCTTTAAACTACCATCGTGTTTTTCAAATAATTTATAGGCAGTGTGGGCTCCCTGTCTCCATGATACATAAGCTTCTTGCTTTCAATTAAAATCAGGGAGGGACCTAGCAATATCGATAGACTTACTACACTCTACACCTTCCTTAAACGGTTTCTCTTAATAAGCTTCTACATTAGGAACACTGATATTAATTTCATTCATTCGTTGGTTTATTTGTTTCAACTCTGTATTGAATTGAGTTTTTTGAACAGCGAGAGCTGAATTGACAGCGTTTCTATCAACGTCCTTAATTGTTCTTGTAACAGAGACATATTTGATTCCTGACTTTGTTTGTGTCTGGGATTGCCTAATTCCAGACACCAGCCTCAATATTACTGATACTGTTCATTAAATCCTTAAGAGGCCCTTTTTAATGTCACTAATTCAAGTTTTTTTTTTTTCATTTTCAAAAAAATCGATATTCCAATAAAACAAAAAGACACACACAAATTTTATTTAACTTATTACCTTTTTTAAAATTCAAATCAACAAACAATCACTTACATGGTTTGGAAAAATATCTTAACTAATGCTGTCATCATCATCCTTGGTGTTGTCGTCTTAGTTCCGCTTCAGTTGAGATTGCTGAACTTGAGTGTTGTCTTTATTATCCTCGCTGCAAAGAGTAAAGTCGCACTCTAGCGATTTATTGTCGGCTCCGGCCAGTTGCTATTGTTGATTTCTTTTGTATTTATGGCTTTCTACCTTTTGCTTATAAAACTGGAGGGTCCCTGGTGTTGGGAATCGCAATTTTTTTTATATTTTTATTAGATTGAATTAATAATTTCTACATTTATATGCTCCACGTTGGGCGTCATTTAATAAAACACTAGGAATTTTATTATATGGTATTTTATTCTTACACGTTAGTCTTTCTTGAGCTTGTTAAAGACTGAAAGTTACAATATTTTTTAGCTTAACCTAAATCTAACTTTCCCTATCGATGCCGATAGGAATTCGCTTTTCTGTCATTCTGTTATGTTTACGTTGGCGACTTCGCCGATGGTATCGAGAAATGCTTACGTTGGCGGAAGTGCAGAATATTATGTTACAACACAAGCAACAGTTGAAGCAATTACGTAAGTTATGCTGACGATGCTTTTGGTTCTTTGTTGCTTGTGTTAACTTATATACATAATTTAATATATGTACAATGTACTTGAATACCTTTATTTACACAAAATTATATATTATTTTGTGCTGTTAAAGTTAGATACTAACGGCTTATTTTTTTGGTGTTTTTAGGATGGTGGCGCTCCAGTTCTCACAGATGATGTTTCGCTGCAATTGTTCATGGAGCATTTGAAAAAGTTGGCTGTTTCTTCTACAACATAAAGGTCCTATATTTTCAACAAATTAATCATGGTCAGAGTTTTTATGTTTTTTGCCGAGCTCACAAAATATTTATTTATTAATTATTTGTTGTATTATATATAAGAAATGCTTTCAAATTAGAAAATATTTAAAATAATAGCTGACCCCGCAAACGTTGCTTTGCTTTAAAAATAATCCGAACTTAAGACAAAAATTAAATAATAATACTAAAAGAAATATACAATAGAGTGTTTTTTGTTTACAATAAGGATATTTGGTGAACGGATAGCAGTAGTAGTGCACCACCGAAAATTCTGGTATGTATTCTTGTTGAGATCTTTCATTGTTCTATCGAAAGCTTCAAGTGAATG
Source organism: Amiota minor (assembly GCA_037043295.1). NCBI lineage: Eukaryota > Metazoa > Arthropoda > Insecta > Diptera > Drosophilidae > Amiota > Amiota minor. Next base: position 51,533 of record JBAMAW010002669.1, read on the forward strand.
CTTATGAGCCATAGTATATTCAGATAATAATTTTGAATTCTTTCAAAACTTTTGCTATTGTGGATGCGTTTGGACTCGTGTGAACGTGCAATGGCAACTTGAGTGCTGAGTGTGCAGTCCTTCCGCCATCAAGCAAAGTAGCTGCAATGCCTGATGAATCCTTGTTGTGCTCCAATTGCCAAATTAATAAGATCGAAAGCACAATAGTGTCTCTTTCTTGTCGCACTTTAAATGCACATAAAATACAGAAATGAAGAGCGCAAAAGAGCGTACTCAGAGAGGAAAAATACAACAATAACAACAACCAAAGTATTAAAACGAAAAAACGTACAAAACTTTTTATGCTTGGTCTGGAAGTGGTTTGCAAAAAAATAACACTTAAAAATATTATCTTAAAAGTAAAAACTAAAAAAGAATAAGTTCGCAAATCTTTTCATATTGATACATTTGTCATAAAAAAAAAAAATATTAAAATCGGCTTAGTATAGTGTGCGCTAGATAAAAAAATCTTAAAAATTTGGTAAAAAAAGTGCCTGTATTTTGGCTATTACCAATATTTAGTTTATTTATTAAACGCTACACTATTTATTATCAGTATATATGTATGTATATTACAATGTTTACAATGGTTTTTCTCTCGTGATTTTCAGTCGCGTCCCTTGTCCCGTTGCCAATCAAACCTTTGTTTGTTGCCAACCCTTGCCGATAGGCTGTGGTCTGGGTTGCCAAAGTACTCCCCTCTAGACAAGTCACGTATCTTGTTGAGTGGGTTGCCGTTTCTTCAGGTATGTTCGTAATGGGGCTTCGAAGTGCGGTGTCTGGTCGTCAACAGGGGCAACGCTCTTTATTTGCCATAAATGCTGGTTTGAGTCTCTCGATTGGCAAGGCTATTTCTTTGCCCTTGATACGAACCACGAAGATTCGATCTGCTGGCTTGGATATAACCTCGTGCGGTCCCGCATAAGGTGGTTCCAATGGTTGTTTGACAGTGTCGTTCCGCACGAATACATGTGAGCAATCATGGATGTCTTTTAGCATAAAAAGTTTTGGCTTGATGTGATGCGACGTTGGAGTCGGCCTTACCGCTTGCATGCTTTTTCGAAATTGACTGACAAAATCACATGGGTTCGAGGGTGCGTCCAGATCATAGATGTATTCGTTTGGAAGGCGAAGCGTACATCCGTATAGCATTTTTGCTGCTGATTCCTTGAGGTCTTCTTTATAGCAGCAGCGAAGCCAAGCATGATCGTTGGAAGTATAATAGTTTGATCCATGATGTGCCTGGGTGACACATTAAAGCAGCGTTCATCGATCTGTGCCAACGCTCGACCATACCGTTTGACTGAGGGTGATATGGTGTTGTGTGGATGTGAAGCATGTCGACTTTTTGTGAAAGAGTGTGCAAAGCGGCAGCAATGTCTGCCATGCTAGATGGGCTGCTGCTAGCCGCATCGCTGTCGTGTTGTTTCTGGTCATCAGCTTCTGTCTGCGTAGACATTACGTACGTTGACTCCGCAGCACTATTTTCAAGCATTTTATCCGCAATCTTTGCTGACTTGCTGAGGTCATTTTCCTGCCAAACGGAAGTGACCGGCCGTATTGGCATCGGTAATTCTGCGAAAAAGAGGCTGCGTACTATAGCTTCACAACCATTGGTAGATGCTGAGCGACGAATGTGTGACAAAATTTTTGATGGCTTCTTTCCTGTCATGTCGCGGCTCTGCAGAAGCCGTTTAATTCCGAGTCCTCCGATTCTGCTAATGCCTCGAGACTCAGACTGTCATATTTGTTAATCAAAAGTGGCTTCATGATGAGGTCTTCGACTGTCAGAATGACATCATCGTCCAAATATATCGCCCCCACGTCGAACTTACGATCATCCGCCATGATGTTGTTGCTGCAATTGCGCCTTTCCCTCTTTGATCTCGCTAAGTTTGTTTTCTGCTGTCGCCATGTTGACGGCGTGGTAATATTCGTCGGCCTCGCTATCAGATTGGTCAGGCGTTGAAGAACGTAGAAAATAGCGCTGTATACACAGTTGAACAGATCACGTCGGGGTCACCACTTTGGCTAGTGCCAATATTTAGATTATTTTTAAACTTTACACTATTTATTATGAGTATATACGTATGTATATTCCAATGTTTTACAATCGTTTTTCTCTCTAGTGATTTTCAGTCGCGTCCCTTTTCCCGTTGCTTATCAAATCTTTGTTTGTTGCCAACCTATCGTTTGCTTGTTGCCAACCCTTGCCGATAGGCTGTGGTCTGGGTTGCCACATTATTGTGGCGTCATGACCGACGCCTGTCGGAAATGAGTTGCGATACCATTCCTGCTGCGATCGATGACTATCGAAATCGAAAGGCGAAGTGGTTGGCAATGGTGGAAGTGGTTGACAATGATGGAACCAAAAGACAAAAGAAGCGACGATAGAAACTAAGTGCATGGTAACAATTTCCTAACAAATTGTATAGATCTTAAAAGAACAAATAAAAGGCAAAACGCCAATGTGGTAACCCCGACGTGATTTAAAGCACCGTGTTTTAATGTACATAATAATATTGTATTATTATTTTAACTAATAAATCATCGAAAAGACGCCAACACACACATACGCGCACAATCGCCTGAAAATTTTTACTGACGCCAACAGACACACGCACGAGCGCCTAAAACTTTTTAACGACTCCTCTACATACACACACGCACGAGTTTTTGGTGAAAATTAAGTGTCGTCATACAACTGTTTTTCGTGAATGGATGAGCCTCGTTACAATTTGCGTTCTTTTAAAGGGAAAAATTTGTGTTTAACTGATCATCAATCTAACAATATGCTTGGCGAAGAACAGAACTTGACGGAGCAGATCCGCGACTTACAGCAGCAACTTGAATCAAACGCGCTCGACAGTACACTTGCCAAAGTTCACGAGGAACAATCCGAATATATGGTTCGCACAAGTAGAACGCGCATTCCACTGGCACGGAATTAGTGACGATACCGATAAGTTCGACCTTGTCATATTGCATTTAGAAGCAGATGTTGTTAAAGCAGTCGAAGACCTAGTTACGCGCCCACCTACAGAAGACAAATATCAACGCATCAAAAATGGTCTGCTCGAAAAATTCGCAGAATCTGCAGAGTCCAAGTTGTGCCGTCATTTGCAAGGTGGCAGAACCGCTGGCTTAAAACCGTCTGAGGTTCTTGCTGACATGCGACGACTTGCTCCAGAACCGTGCAACGAAAAACTCATTCTCAATCTTTTCCTGTCTGAGATGCCACAAACGATTCGGCCGCTTCTTACTGTTTGGCAAAAGTTGCAGACAAAATGCTTGAAGCTTGTGGCGCTAACGTTTCTTTCGCTATCGGTTTCTGAGGATCCATCTGTGAATGTTGTCGCTTCTTCTGGTCCATCTAAGGAAGTCGCCAATAGTACTCGTGCACTCTCCCAGAAATTTGATGCTTTGCAGAAGGACTCATATCCGGTTTCTCATTGATTCCGGATATGTGGTCTCCGTAATACCGTGATCGTTAGTTAAACAAACGACTAAACAAGGCGATCTAATGTTGTTCGCAGCCAATCAGACAGTCATCCTTACATATGGAAAGTACGTCGTTGAACTGAACTTGGACCTTCGCCGCAAATTCTCATGGGTTTTCATCATCGCTGATGTTCACACGGCTATAATAGGAGCAGACTTTTTATCGAAATTTCAGTTGCTGATTGATCTAAAAAACCAACGACTAGATGACTCAGTAACTGGTCTTACCACACCGGCATGCCTTGCGTAGGCGAAACAGATGGCAGTATCCACGATTCAAGTTTCTTCTAAATGTTATGATCTCCTGACCGAATTTGTGGACGTAACAAAACCTTCTTTTACGATGACTAGTTAGCATCAAGGTCGCCACCACATCGACGCGAACGGTACGCCCGTTGCTAACCGACCACGACTTTTAGCTGGAGAAAAACTGGCGGTAGCAAAAAAAGAAGTCAGTTTCCTGATAGAGCAAGGTGTATGTCGGCCGTCAAAAAGTCCATGGGCAAATCCTCTGCACATAGTAACCAAAAGGACGGAGAGTTGCGACCATGTGGCGATTACCGTAAACTCAACGCAATCACGGTACCGGACAGCTACCCTATCGCTCACATTCGTGATTTCATCGAGCAGCTGTATGGGAAAAAAGTTTTTACAACGCTCGATCTAGCTTATTATCAAATTCATATGGCAGAGGACGACATTCAAAAAACGGCTATCAAAGAACATGAAGACCAACTTCGCAGTATTCTACAGTTACTGCGGGAGCATGGTCTCAGTATCAACGTAAGTAAATGTCAACGTATGAAATCAGATGTTACTTTTTTAGGTTCCACTATTAACGAACACGGCATCAAGCCACCAACCAACCGCATAGACGCCATCCGTTATTACACTCGCCCTGAGACCATCAACCAACTAGGTCGATTTCTCGGCGTGATCAATTATTACCGGAGATGTTAGCCTCACTCTTCGCATAAACAAGCACCACTATCAGAATTATTGAGAGTTGTCAAGAAGAATTATCAGCGCAAAATTACTTGGATACCTGAGCTCTTCAAAGTTTTTGAAGATCTCAAAAATAGTGTCGCCAATGCCGCACTCCTTGTTTTTCCATCGCTAAACGCAGAACTGCAACTGGTTTGTGATGCATCAGACCTGGCTATCGGAGCAGTTTTGGAACCACGAACGAATGTTATGTAGGAACCGCTGGGATTTTTCTCCAAAAAATTAAGCACCACCAAGAAAAATTACTGCACGTACGATCGAGAACTACTCGCAATATTCGTTCAACTAATAAAAATATTTATAATATTACGACATTACTACATACCAAAATTAAATTTGAGGCCCCCCACAACAAGAGAATGATAGTGCAATGCAGCAACTGCCAAAAATACGGGCACACCCGAAACTATTGTACCAGGGATCCAGTATGCGTCAAATGTGCTGGTAAGCACAAAACAATCGACTGTTGTATGGAGTCAACTACTAAAATAAAATGTGCTCTATGTGGTGGAGCTCATACAGCCAACTACAAGGGTTGTGAAATATACAAAACCCTTAAAATCCAACGGTTTCCTGCCCTTCGACCCAAAACATTGACGGATCTCACAAAAGTTCAGCAAATGCCCATAACGTCCAGTAAAGTGGAGAATGGTATAAGCTACGCGCAAATTACAGCTGCGACTCCCCAACCCCAGCCAATCAACCGACCAACCCAAAAATCTAAAGTCATATCAACTGAGAATCCGACCATAGAAAGTAATTCCTCCCATCAAAACAACAATAATATTATGCCAAATGACGATTCAGCTGAACTTAAAATCATGATGAAGCAATTGATTCAACAGGTGATTAACATGATGAATATAATCACCATCCTGATAACCAAACTTGACAAACAAAATGGACAATAAGTTAAGAATTATTGCTTGGAATGCGAATGGTTTGCACAAACATATCCTTGAACTCCAACTATTTCTAAATGACAATATGATTGACGTAGCTCTAATCTCTGAAACACATTGCACAAGTAATCACTTCTTGAGCATTCCCGGATATAAACTATATAAAACAAATCACCCGGATGGTTCAGGACATGGTGGCACGGCTATCATTGTTAAAAACAATACTCGACACGTTGAACTAGAAAATTATCATCACGCTCACATTCAGTCGACCAAATTGCTATTAGAAGACAAATATGGACCTTTCACAATAGCAGCGATTTATTGCCCACCTAGACACTCAATCTCAACAGCTCAATTTAAGGACTACTTTAAAGAGCTTGGTCCAAGGTTCATCGTAGCAGGTGATTACAACGCGAAACATGTAAACTGGGGTTCAAGGCTGACAAACACCAAAGGGAAAAACTTGCTAAGTGCAATTCAAACGATTGGCGGGATGCACTTGAGTACAGGTGAACCCACATATTGGCCAACAGATCGGACTAAAATACCGGATTTATAGACTTCTGTGTATTAAAAAACATGAATATAACACATTTCAAAATTGATTCCCGACTTGAACTTTCTTCCGATCATTCACCAATACAAGTTGAATATAGTTGCGCAATAAAAAAACATCAACCCGCGTGCGAAATGTATAATTTCAGAACTGACTGGGAGGCGTACAGAGAATTTATTGACAATAGCCTCACAATAAATGTACCTCTTAAAGAACCTGACGATATTGAAAAGTCAGTGATATACTTGAATGACATTATAAACGAAGCAGCTAATAGAGCAACGCCTGATCTTAATCCAAAAGAGGATAACTATATTTTACCCCGCTCAATAAAAATTCAAGTCGCGAACAAAAACAAACTGCGTAAGATCTGGCAAAGGACGAGAGATCCAAATGACAAAGCTAAACTTAACAAAGGAATCAAAGATTTGAAAAACAGTCTAAGGAATTTTAAAAATGAACAATTTGTAAATTATACAAAAACATTATCGCCGACATCTGACACTAACTACTCATTATGGAAGGCTGCTAAGCACTTCACAAATCGCACCTTCCACCAGCCGCCACTTTTGAAATCGGATGGTACTTGGGCTAGAACCAATTATGACAAAGCTTCACTACTGGCTGACTATTATGAAAGGGCTTTTACTACCAATCAATCTAATAGTAACACCAATTTGTACAACAGGACTCCATCTCCACAATACTGTACAAAAATGGTTTCAAGCAAGGAAGTTAGGCACTGTATTGAAAAGCGCACTAGTCAGAGAAAAACGCCTGGTTATGACCAAATAACTGGAAAGTTACTCAAAGAGCTCCCTGCGAAGGCAATCGTATTTATTATGAATTTGTTCAATGCGATATTAAGACTAAATCACTACCCATCTTTATGGAATGTTGCTGAAATAATAGCCATACCCAAACTGGGCAAAGATCCAACCAAGGCGTCCTCGTACAGACCAATCAGCCTATTGCCCTTACTTTCTAAAATATTTGAACGTCTCCTACTTGACCGAATACAACCAATACTAGATGTGAACAGAATCATACCTGACCACCAATTCGGGTTTAGACAAAGTCACTCCACAATTCAGCAAGTCCACAGAGTAACTCACAAAATTTTAAAGGACCTTGATGAAAAAAAGTTCTGTGTTGGTGTTTTTCTGGACATAGAAAAGGCCTTCGACAAAGTCTGGCACGACGGCCTACTGAGTAAAATTAGGACCGTATTTCCAACTGATCTATTTGAAATCATTAAAAGCTACCTTGACTCTCGCTATTTCTACGTTAAATGTAAGGATGAATCTTCTACGCTAAGACAGATAAGAGCAGGGGTCCCTCAAGGAAGCGTGCTTGGTCCTATGTTGTATACTTTATACACATCAGACATCCCAACTCCAGAAGGTAGCTCGGCAATGGTGGCTACCTTCGCTGACGATACAGTACTAATGTACTCCCATAAAAATTTGGTTGTAGCAACAACTAAGCTGCAGAATATTCTTGACAAAGCTTGCAATTGGTTTGATAAATGGAAAATAAAAGTGAATGAACTAAAAACGACGCAAGTGATATACACAACACGGACAGCTTATCAGCCAAGACAATTAAAAATAAAAGGTACTGACATTCCATTAAGCAATGTGGCAAAGTACCTGGGCATGCATATTGATAGTAAACTGACGTGGAAACATCATATCCAAAAAAAGAGAGATCAACTCATATTAAAATTTAAACAGCTATACCCGCTTCTTAACAGTAGATCTAAGTTAACAACCAATGGGAAATTAGTAATATACAATAGTGTAATTAAGCCTATATGGACGTACGGCATGCAATTATGGGGTACAGCCAAGAAAACTAACATTAACATTATTCAGCGTCAACAATCGAAAATACTTCGATCAATAGTTAATGTGGACTGGTTTATATCTAACTATGAAATTCACAAAGGCGTAACTATGATTCAGAAAGAAATCATTAATGCTAGCAGGAGGTACCACAAAACATTAGAGCGACATACCAATCTAGAAATAACAGACCTTCCATCTCACGAATTGTCTAGACGTAGACGCTTAAAATGAAGCAGACCAGTCCATCTGACCTAACTTAGGTTACGGGTGGCGCTGAGAGGCATATTGCGGTTGTTGGCCTGCCGCAAGTAGCTCTCAAAAATGAGGCCTAAGACACCCAGGATCATTATTAGTGTTTTCTTTTATATTTAAGATATAAGATGTAGGAAAACAATAGTACATATCCAATCGGGAACAACAAAAAAAAAAAATATTTTTTAAACTCTATTTAAAAATTTTCGATAGTTAAGATCTGCATTCAACATCTTTCTTTAACTTCGCTTAAAGCTTGGGTACTTCATTATTATTCTGTTTCACTACCACGTCGTTTTTAATCTGTCGCATTGATGTGTCTGAACCTTTCGATATAGATTTTTCTTTGTCAACACACTATAAAAATTTAAGCTTGCATTGTATAGTTTCAAAAAATCTGCGTAGTACAACAGGATAGCCATTGACTCATTACTGACGACTAGTAAATTTTTTTTTTTTTACATTTTCATTAGAAACCAAAATATGACACGAAACTTCTTCATATACTTTCAATTCAAATAAATTGTCATACAAATTCGTCGATGTTACTCCCATGCGCGGAGAACTTTAATATACATTATACAGTCGAATCGCGATAATTCGTACCTCGATAAATCGAAAACCTCTATAATTCGTAACAAACTGCTGGTCCCTTGAAAAAACTTCGATAATTCGTAAAACTTTCATACGTTTTGGTCCCCTCGTTAATTCGTATTTTTATTTGGAATATAATGAACATCAAACCTCTTATAATTCGTAATTCTTTTCTAAAACCTCTTATAATTCGTAATGAAAACGTAAAAAAAACAAATACATCGGGATTCAGTTTACCGTTTTGTCGCCTTCATGTCGGCAAACTGACTTTGTTTGTTTTGTTTGTTTTTTCTTAGTGCTTCTTTCATTCAAAACAATAAGCTGTAACGTCAAGATGCCAAACAAACGCACGCATAAAACCTTAACAATTTCTCAAAAACAAAAAATTATTGCAGCAATTGACAATGGAGCAAAAAAAAGGAGGTGGCGAAACAATTCGAAATCGCACCATCAACACTCACATCAATTCTACAAAAAAAGGAATTTATTATGGGAGCATCTTCGTTCAGTAAAGTAAAGCGTCAGAAGCAATCTGAATATCCAGATTTAGAAAAGTGTCTACTTTTGTGGCAATGCCGGCAAAGCAACGTTCCTATTAGCGGCCAGTTATTGACCGAAAAGGCTTTGTGTTTTGCTAATGCAATGAAGATCAATAACTTTAAAGTGAGCAGCGGTTGGCTTGAAAAGTTCAAAAATCGACGCAACATCACATTTAAAAAATTGTGCGGTGAAAGTTCTACAGTTGATGAAGGAGTTTGTGTAGGGTGGAAAGAAAAGTTGAGTGATTTGATTAAAGATTGCGATGCTAAAGACATCTTTAATGCAGATAAAACTGGCTTGTTTTATAAATGCTTGCCAGATCGAACCTATTGCTTCAGAAATGAAAAATGTCATGGTGGTAAGCATAGTAAGGAACGAGTTACCTTATTATTTGTTGTAAACATGGATGAACCACTTATTAATTGGAAAGCCTGCAAAACCAAGGAGCTTCAAAAACATTCGCAGCTTTCCAATGCTTTACCGACATAATAAAAAGGCGTGGATGACAATGGATCTTTTTAACGAATGGCTTCAGATGTTGAATGACACCATGAAAAGTGCAAATCGAAAGATATTGCTATTCATGGACAATTGTACGGCGCATAATGGGTCCCCTGATCCAAGCCACATAGAAATAAAGTTTTTACCAGCAAACACCACTTCCAAACTGCAGCCTCTTGACCAGGGTATTATAAAAACTTTTAAATCATTACACCGCAAGGAAATGGTTATTAATCTGGTTAATAGCATTGATGACAAAAAAGAGTTTAAATGTACGCTATTTACGGCAATGCAAATTGCTTATAAAGCATGGAATAGTGTCAACGCAGCTTGTATTCAAAACTGCTTCCGTGCTTGCGGTTTTAATAAAGATAGCAACGAAATATTAATTCAAGACGAGCAATTGAATATAGATCATCTATGGAATCGTTTATCTGAGAACTCTGAAAACGTTGGTCTTTTCGATGATTACGTGACTGTTGATAATGACGTGGCTGTATCCGACAGACAACGATATTTTGGAAGAAGTTACTGTTATTAATAATGAAAGTGATGACGATGATAGCGCCGATGAAAAAATTCTTATAACGAATAAACAAGCTAAATCGGCCATTCAACAAATTCGATATTATGTTTCAAATCATGATGTCCAAAAAAATGTTTTTGATTGCTTAATAAAGTTGGAAAATTCAATTGAAGAGATAGGTGAAAAGAACCTCAAGCAATCAAAAATTACAAACTTTTTTAAACCTTAGTCTTTCTCTTTATAATTATTTTATGTTTCTGTTTTTATTTTTCTATTAAATTAATAGTATGTAAGATGTAAATATTGTACATATGCAAATTATGTTCTAATAAAGTTAAAAAATAGATGAAAATCAACTGAAATGTAAAAGCCCCGTTAATTCGTATTTTTCTCTTTTTAATCTCGATAAATCGAAACCTCGATAATTCGAAAACCTCGATAATTCGTAGAAAATGCTGGTCCCTTGCAATTACGAATTATCGCGATTCGACTGTACATGTAAGAAGGGCTAGTGGATTGGTCACCCTTGGCACAGCGCAGAGAGTTAAGGAGACGTGAGGCAGTGGAGTGAAGCATCAGTGTCAGCGAAGTTGTAAAGTTGTCAAGCTGTGTGTGAGCGAGCTGTGATCAGTCTTGTGTATTATTTGTTATTTTGTATCATTTCATTACATTGTTGTTTACCAACAGCAACAACAACATCTACGCCTTCAATATCATTAGTGGTCACCGCAACTACACTTCACTCAGTTCAGAAAAAAACAAGAAGCACATAGTTCCACCATAAACGGTAATTCTAACGCTGAATCTTTTACACTAACAACAGAAACAACTTCAGCCTTTCACATTATCCCATTCGACAAGACCGCTATGTGCACATTAATCGGAAACTCAGTCCACCAAAGATAAGCACTGGCAACAATTCTAAAAAAAATAAATAGATCTTCCGCCCCAACTTACGGCAACGAACCCAGCGACTCAAAAGGAACTAGATTTGCCACAATAGCCAAACAAACAAAACCTCCACTAATTTACATTCGTAAGCGTACAAACCCAGCCAGTGTAACTCATCGGCAACAACAACTTTCACATTGTCCCACTAACGAAAGGCAATGTATATGAAACTAAACTGCAGATATACATATGTACACTGAGAACATTTACATGATAGTTTCGAAATTCCTCAGAGCGGTAAAGGGTTGATAGTGGTTATAAATGGAATAGAAGCTGGAGTGGACCACAAAGAAATTAAAAGGGTGCTTGAAGAAAGTGGTTTCCCTACAAAACTTGTGCTAAATACCGAGAACAGAAAAAAAAAATCCCGCAGCTTATGTTCCAGGTCGAGCTTTCTCCATCAAACAAACCGGCGAAAAGAAACCAGATTCACTCAATATACAACCAACAATATCTACCCCACAAGCGTATTGTTCACTACTGTCTGTGTATCACGAGTCCTCAAACTGCCCTGCAAACAAAACTGACACAACATCGCAAAAATGTAGTAACTACTCGGCACACAGCAAATTATAGAGGCTGCCCAGTATTTAAAGAATAGAAAATCCGGATGGACAAGCGTAAAATAGCAGCCTGTAACCGGCTCGAAGCTACTATACAAGCATTGTATATCCCAAACAAGAACTTCACGTACTCCACACAGTCCTCTTGAAAACATGATTGCCAGTTTTATATAATGTATGTCTCAATCTTCGTTACTGATGCAAAGGATGCTTCAACAGTTGCTAAAAATGCAAAAACTCATGTTACAAAAAATTGGTAGTTAAAATGTCCTCGTTTAAAATAACCATCTGGAACGCAAACGGCGTATCGAAACACAAGGTTGAGCTCATAAAATACCTCTCCGATACAGAAATGATGTTTTATGGCTCTCGCAAACGCATCTTACAAACAGGTTTAAATTTGAGATCCCAGGTTACTCTTTCTACGCCACAAACCACCCTGATAGCAAAGCACAGGGTGGAACTGGTATACCATCAGAAGCCGATTAAAACGCTACAAATCGTTACGTCCATTATCATCAAAACATAAAGTGGAAATTTGACACTTTCAGCTGTCTATTGTCCACCCAAAATTTCGATATCCCGTTTTGTGCGCCAAATTAGTAGTGGAGGCATTGCTAATTTGAAATACGCTTCAAATAATGGAATGATAACCGATATGTTAACATCGAGTTTATAAAATTGTTAAACTTAAAGTAACTTTGATGTTGTAAAGATGCTTGCATTGAGGAAAGGTGTTGAAAATGATGTTTGAACATAGTCAATGTCATTGCAACATGTATGATCGTTTTCTAATGTATTATTTTTGTATGCATTTCACTTTTATTTTAGTCGCAAATAAATTATCATTTGAACAGGCTTGCTACTATTGTACTTCCTTCCGGAAACGACAAGCTAATTACTCTTTGTCTCATTTGCGTTAATTTTTCATTGTATGTAACTGTGCTTTGCTTTTGCTCATCACGTCTATTTTAATTCGTTGTTTAAATAAATAGTGAATAAAAAGAAACGTTTTCATGCAAAAAATATTACGGTAGTATTATTATTATTATTTATTGTTCCTTATTTAGAACATACAACAATGACTGTAAAATCCATCTGACGGAGCAAAATTCTTAAATTTACGTAAAAAACACTAGAACTTATAAAATATTTATTACATACTCGTATACAATAAAAATTTATGTTAATCAATTTAAAATGTGTATAATTTCAGTTTCTTCTTCAAAACCTTTCTGAAATATCTGAACTCTTTTAAAATCGGACATTTCCTATAAAGTGTCATAAGTTTTCTTGCAAAATGAGCATACTTTTATTGTCTCAATTTGGTTTCTAATTGGCATTTAATTTAATTCAAATTTTATTTTAAATAGCTCGCTCATTTAAAATAATACCAAAATATGTTTGCTGAAAATTAAAATTATAACTAAGATTGTTATATAAAATCTGCTTGACTGAAAAGCTTGATCTACACACGTTTTACTTTTTTCATAATTTAAATTTTCCAATAATAGCATTATTTTGCAGTTCCAAAGCTCCCAACCCTTCTTTCTAAAAGTAATTTCATAACCTTGAGCTATTACTTCTTTTATCCACACAATGTGCATCGGGAAGAAACTGAATATCATGTTTCTGCTGACTGGCAGATATACATGATGAGTTTAACGATTTTGACCAAATAAATTTTTTAAACAATTATCCCTGCTACCGTTCATAGAAAGAACAGTCGCAGGAAGGAATTTAGAATCAGGGGCGTCCAAAAATTATATACGACCTCTCAAAGAACTGATCAACATAAAATCAGTGGAGAGACCCTTCTTAGCCCCTTCATGGCTTTCACACCATCAAAGAGAAATATTTTGTAAAATATTGATATAAGTACAATATTTTTATACTTTTTGATCTACCTACATTTGATAGGATAATTGGCCTCAATAAGCTAATATGGACGAGCGCTACATTGTAATTTATAAACAAGCAGTCGAGGACCAACTCGGAGTCAGAAACAATACAATTTCTAAAGAAGAATTATATGTTGCTGTGAGACGGCATCACCCTGTAATAATCCCATCTGGGTTATAGACAAGTAGACGAACGAACAAGGTAATCTAAAAAGACGTCTAGTAATAGGCTTTAGAAAACCGAATATGAAAACAGTAGATGACAAGTACCCAATTCCAAACATCTCGGTATTCTTATCGAATTAAGGCAAAGCCAACTTCTTTACCACTCTCGACATTGAGTCAGCGTTTTAACAAGTATTGCTAGCGGGAAAAGATTGGGGTAAAATTGCATTCCCTGTAGGAAGCGGGTTGAATTCTGTAAACTCCCTTTTGAGCTAAAAAATGCCCCTAGTATCTTTCAAAGAACGATCGATGATATTCTAAGAGAGAGAATAGATGATGTAATCATATTCTCTGAAAATGAATATGATCATGTAGAGAACGTCGCATAAGTTCTGTTCAAGCGCATAGCTACTACGTCGCTACTGACACTGTTGCTCCCCATACTGTTCACATGTCCCGATAGAAAGTAAGCTTTCGCCGCTAGTATTGGCTTCTGATCAATGTCTCTGTGTGCGAACGGAACTATTCTTTGCAGTCCGTTGTGCATATCCCACTATATTGAACAGTTGCTGGTTGCTATGAATTTAATGTTTTCAGCTGTCGAACGGAAGTTCTTTACTAAGCATTGGCACTTATTGTTCAAGTGTCAAGGTGGTCAGTTGTCTGTTCTTTTGATTCAATACGCTTTAACATCTCCTTATACTGCTAATATACAATATAATTGCTAAAATACCGCACTATACACAAAACTACCAAACTACTATTCCTCTACAACTCAAAAGAACCGGACTTTTATTTCAGTCTTTCTTTATTTCTGTTATTGAAACACAATCTTACCTAACTCCACATAAATAATCTTGAACACCGCACTTCAGCGAATGAGGACATAAATCCTTCTCTCTCATTGCTACTATTTATAATTTTCCTTCCTTGTAAAATGTATCCGATTCGAAATTATATGCAACTGACCCTTGTTGAATGGTATATCTTTTCTCAGAGTAGCAAGTTATTAGCGATGTTTTATTAAAGAGTTTGCTTTTATAGAAAAGTCTTTAAGCGATATTCTTAAGGGCGAAAATGGTAAGGCCAGTGTCGCATAAACAAACATAGTCCCAGTCGAGTTGAATGCGAAACAAATTGAGGCTTACAACAAGCGTAAAGGAACCCTTACGTCAGAAGACGTGACGAATGGACGAGTGAAACATTAAAATAAACGTTCATCAAATTCCAATTGGACTAACAAATGTATAAAACACAGGTTTTATTTCTAATTTGTGATAGCCAATCCAATGAATAAAAAGAACAAGTGAGTCAGTAGATTACTGTATACTTCGTAGATACGACTATCACCAACTTTTCAACAAATATCCCTGGCTGCAGAAGCGACCTACAGCCGTCAGCTGCGGATGAGTTACCGGCAGACCGCATCTTAGTTTTTTTGCAGTTTGGAGCTCCGTCACTGGAGCAGCATAACCAACATTTTTCGAAGCTTCCTGTGAGGACGATTTTGGCTACTAGTGGATAGGACACACAAGGTAAGTGCTATTTGACATTAATTAAAATGAATATTATATTAAACAATTCATTCCATTGCTGGCATTCGAACAGTGAAGACGTGTTTCTTTCTTCCG
>JBAMAW010002676.1:0-107799 GCA_037043295.1 Amiota minor
GACACTACCATTGGTTGAGTAAGGTTCCCCATACGCCCCCTGACTGTTAACCTGAAGGATCTTAATCATCTTAGTGTTTAGCCTTCGCCCAGGCAACAATGGCTCTGAACACAGGACAAGCCGGAGACATCATCAGATGTCCCGATACCTTACCTTTAAACGCACAGTTGCGACAATTAAGCGCATTGCAACATTGCGGCACCCGATGACCCGTCTGTCCACAACGACGACAGACATCACCCTTGGCCTTGCAATCCGCTACCTTATGGTCAAAACCAAGACAACGGAAGCATCCCAAGATCGGCTCATAGCTACGAACCCTATATGAGAATCAGTATCACATTTACCGCCACATCAGCGGTCACCGCACAGGGTTTGCCACACAGGCGGACACTCTTCTTGAATTCCCCCTCACTCATCTTATCCTTCAGGTTCATCTCATACAACTCACTCATAAAACTCATCAGCCCCAATCTGGGAGTATACCCCCCGCACTTCAACCCTAGGGCCTAACCTCTCATTCACACTCACTAACTCACCGAACTTATTATGGTCCCTCATCTTATTAAGCTCCACCACAGAAGGAGTGCGAAAGTTCGCACCACCATCCCGCAGTGGCTTCACCTCATGCACACGTATACGTAGTGTAGGCCCAACTTCATTCACCACCTGCTCCACCACGTCCTTGGAAGATTTGCCGGAAGTTTTGCTTCTGACAACCAAGGACAAGGTCTCAACTGGCATAGGGGCAGATGACGTGGGGGGAACACCAGGGTCGTTCATGGGTGGGGCGCCTTGGACTCTTTTTCCACTATAGTCGCGAGCTGCATCTAAACTTCCTTTTATGCGCTCGTTTTCTGCGACTAGTGTCATCAACAAAAATTCGTACTGGTTGGTGTACTCCAGAATAGATGGGGTCAGAGAGTGTGACACACCATTAAATTCATCCAATAAACACTCTCTCTACTGCAGACCCCTTGCGTTTACTAAACGCCGGGGCTGCATCAGAGGATGGCGCCTGAGGCACAACAAAAGTTCCTTCCCCCTACTTTTCTCCACACACGAGTTAACAGCAGCCTCGAAAACAGTCTTCCTCAGCTGCTGCTGCCTCGTACTTACCTTTCTCGAAGCCGTCGATATCACCGACGACGCCTTATCAAATGACAACATGACGTTACACGACGTAGTCGTCTTCGGGATTCTCGTTTAGTAAATCCAAAAGGTCGGCAACTCTACAACACTCTTGTAAATTGTAAAAACAAGCTAGACTTCGTTTTTCCGGTAAGGCTTACATACTGGCCGGCAGATCTAAGAAAAACTCCCGATACCATCGACTTTGGTATCACAAAAAATATACCTAGAAACCTCATATCAGCAGTTACTCATCGTTTTACTCGATTTTCCAATATTTGAGGATCGCCCTTATAGACTTATATCTAATAAAACTAATTGGTTGCAATATAAAAAATATATTAGTTCTCACATAGAAATTGTACCTACGATCAACTCTGAAAGTGATGTTGACAAATCTGTTAATGAGTGCCGTATTGGTAGCTGCAGCTGCGGTATCAACGCCTGCGATTGTTGTTCACAAGCTCAGCAGAAAACTTTTCTGAAATAGGGAAGTTGAAGAACTGGTATCTTCTAAACGGCGATTGAGACGAGATTGGCAACAGCACAGATCTCCTACTGCTAAAAAAAAGGCTAAAAAATTAACCAAACAAACTAGCCAAAGCCTATCCTATCACCCTCAAACACTAGATATTCACTTTGGAAAGCACAAAAATCGCCAAAAACTCCTGTGGAACTGGACTCACCTATTAGAGACAGAACCGAAAGTTGGGCTGATGAAGAGAAGGCTAATGTATTTGCCAACCATCTGGAGCATGTGTTCCAACCTAATCTATCTAAAAACAAATTTGTGCTTCCTCAGCAAACAATCACAAATTCAGCAAATATGTCTCCATTAAAAACAAGCTCAAGTGATGGTATCGTTCAAAAATGATAACTGAACTTCCAAACGCAGCAATAGTATTTCTCTCGTGTCTTTTCAATGCTATACTTCGGATTGGATATTTTCCAAAGCAATGGAAGAAATCGGTTATCATAATGGTTCCAAAGCTGGGGAAAGATAGGACATGTCCTTCTTCATACAAACCTATAAGTCTGCTTCCATGTCTTTCTAAGCTATTTGAGAAGGTTCTTAAAGCCATACTCAATCACCATTTACAAACAAATAGTTCAATCCCAGATCATCAATTTGGTTTTCGAGCAAAACATGGAATGATTGAGCAAGTCAATAGAGTTACTGCGGAAATAAGAACTGCCTTTGAATTGCGAGAATATTGCTCAGCAGCATTTCTTGATGTAGCACAAGCGTTTGACCGAGTATGGCATAACGGTTTGATTTACAAAATGAAATGTTTGCTATCCCAAAATCTGCATAGAGTCCTGCAATCATATATATTGTAACAAATCGAGTGTTTGTAGTAAGACAGAAAAATTTCATTACAAATGAATTTCTGATAAAAGCAGGCGTTCCCCAAGGAGGTGTTTTGGGACCAACTCTATACATGTTATTCACTGCCGACATTCCAACAAGTAGTCAAATTGTCACTTCGACATTTGCTGATGGCACTGCAGTAATCAGCCGCTCCCGTTTCCCAGTTAAAGCTTCTGCAGGCTTGGATGCTCATCTTAAAAGCCTACAGGAGTGGTTATCCAACTGTAGAATTAAATTCAATAAGGGGAAATGTAAGCACATTACATTTACATTGAACCGACGAACTTGTTCACCAGTAACGTTAAGTAGTGCTACAATTCCTCAAACTCAAATCTTGGCATTCATCTGGACAGATGGCCCACCTGGTTTAAAGTCTTCAGTGGCTAATTAATTCTAAATCTGGACTGAAACTTGAGTACAAGGTGATACCCGCGAGCGCGAGTTACATTGAAGTTATACATGATACTTGGAACAATCACGGGAGCTCTATGGTACATCAGGAATGAAGACATTTATAAAGACCTGGAAGTACCACCAGTAAAAGAAGAATGTTCCAAGCGTAAAGCTATTTACATGGACTAGTTCGACACGTTAATCCTCTAGCCAGAGTCCTTGTCCATACAAGCAACTCATCTCGTCTGAATCGCAAAGATCGTGCAGCCCTTTTGCTTACTTAGAGGCTCATAGTGCTAAATGAACCCCTTCCACCTCCTTGTAGGAAGGACACACGTGTACTAGTTTTTAAGAGTTATTGTTAGTCCTATTCATAAATATATATAGGAGATACAATAAATACCATAAATATACAAAAACTAGAAAGACGGTTATCTTCGACTATGCCGAAGATGAAATACTCTTCACGGGATTTGTATGGGAGGTACCCTCCTTAGTGGTCTGATTCGGGTGGTTCCAACAAATGTACTGCGCCTATATTGTAAACTGATAGTGTCAAAGTTTCAGTTCGATAGGACAAAAAACAAAAAAGTTTTTCTAATAACAACATGAATTCAAATGCTTGGTTTGTATGGGAGGTACCCTAGTGGTCCGATTCGGGTTTCCGACAAATGTACTGCGTATAGTGAAAAGAAAGGTTCGTGCAAAATTTCAGCTCCCCAGGTCAAAAACTTAGGGACTAGTTTGCCTACATACAGGTACACAGACGGACATGGCTTCATCAAATTGTCTAATCGAGCTGATCAAGAATATATATACATACTTTATTTGGTCTCTTTTGTCTCCTTCTGCTTGTTACAAACTTAATGACGAATTTATGATACTATTCACTTCCGTGAAGAGTATAAAAATGAATTGTATTTCATTGTTCATACAATATATCACATTGCAGAGTGATTTCAATATTATATATTATATAATTAGGTATGTGAAGTTCATCGATAATTTCCTTTCAAATTTTTTGTTCAAATTTTGTTACATTTAGGGCAGATCGCCCTATTCGCCGTGGTGTGTCTCTTCGCTGTTGCCTCTCGCCTGCGCCTAATTTTAACTGTTTACCTAACATTGAGTTTATTTATATGAAATTATTGTTGCCTCATGAATCTGGTTTTATATCATGTTCTTATATTCCGCCTAATTCCAATTTGGAAATTTATTTGAGACATGGCAATGCTATTATCTCAGTTAAAAACAATCTTCGAGATCGCGATTCTCTTATCCTGTTACGCGATTTTAACCTCACACTCATTTTGTGGTCCTTTTTTGATACCTTGAATTCTAGTTCCTTCAGCACATCATGATTTCTTGGACGCCCTGTTTGACCACTCTTTGTTTCAAATGAACTCTGTAGTCAATCATTGGAATAGATTACTTGATCTTGCGGTCAGTAATAGTTCCGTTGGTAATGTACAATATATGACCCTTTAACGTTTATTCTAAAGTCTACTTTCGAACCTGAAGAACATTAAGTCGAGGCTTTATAAAAAATGCAAGAGTTCTGGCTCTTCTATTGCTTTTGCGAATTTTTGTGTGGCTCGGGCTAATTTTCTTTCATTAAATAGCCTTTGTTACAATAAGTACCTCTCTCGTTGTAGGCTGCAATTTTCGCGTGACCCTAAACAGTTTTAGAAGTTTGTGAATTCAAAACGCAAGTCTTCTTTATTTTCCTCGTCGATGTATCTAGTTGACGAACAAGCCAGCAGTGATTTGGATATTGCAGACCTGTTTGCAAAATTCTTTCAATTATTTATTCCTCTGAATCATATATTGACAGCGGTTATCCATATCCCACTTCCCAATGTAACATTGTTTCTCCTGTAATTAGTGAAGTGTCTTCTTACAAATTTGAAATCTACTTACTCACCCGGTCCAGACAAAATACCTAGTTGTATACTTATGTACTGTACTGAGTCTTTACATAAGCCGCTCCTGAAACTTTTCAATTTATCACTTGAGAGTGCAATTCTTCTTTCTCTTTGGAAAGAATCCTTTATAGTCCCCCTACATAAAAACGTAACAAAGCTGACCTATCCTATTACAGAGTTATTGCAAAACTTTTGGCAATTCTAAAGTTGTTTGGAAAAACGATTACTTCAACTTTTTATCACTACTGTAAATCTATTATTTCTCCGCATCAACACGGTTTTATAAAAAAGCGTTCACCTACTACAAATTTGCTTGAGTTTACATCTTTAGTAAATCTTGGTTTTAGCGAAAAATATCAAACCGTTTAGAACGAACTGCTACTAGATGAAGTGGACATCGCTCATTGGCTCACACATCCCACCTGTCTCTGACCACAAATGACTGTGAGTAGGGGTATAGCTTAAAATAAAATTCCTCCAATGGGTCAGAGACGGGTGGGTTTCTTATTTATTATCTTACGATTCATTTTAATTTTTGCTGGTTTTTCATTAATTACATAAAATAGTTTTGAGCCAAATTTTAATCAATTATCTTTATAAATTTTTTTTTTTTGTTTTATTATTTTATTATCCTATATTATGTTAATAATCATTTACTTTTAAGTTGATAGCATTTTGTCATAATTAGTTAAATAAAAATAAATAAATAATATAAATAATCGGGTTAGCATACGGTATCAGATCAATGTTTGGAATCAAATACACTTAAATTCAGCTGATAACCTGCATATATTCACTACTGTGAACGAAACATGGATCTTTTACTTGATGCAAGCGTCAGAACAATGGAATTCAACGGTTAAACCAGCAAAAACCATGAAATTAGCCGAAAGGTGATAGCATTAGTTTTTTAGAATCCAGAAAGGAAAAACGAAATATTTACATATCAATAATAGTCGTCGTCTTCAACGTCATCACGATCTTCTTAAAAATGTTGTTACCAATATCAAATTTGATACTACTTTACAGATCAGTTATATTTATATATATATATATATATATATATATGTATGTATATAATTCAAAGGTCAATTATATGGAACCACTTTTGAGTATGTCACTTAAACGCATTGCACAAAATTTCTTGTTACAAAATATTTCTTATATAAACAAATATATATATTTTTTTGATTTGACACACAATTTTTTTTTTTACATGTGGTTTAACTTAATAATTTTATGAATTCTCCAACGGTATGAAACTATTTGAACTGAGTGTAAAAGTTCAAAATGTGAACGCATCGTGTACATCGTTATCTTTATGGACATTCCTCTTGCTATGCAAACAATTAATATGGTAATCATATGGATCCTGTTAAGTTATGTCTATGAAACAAATAAAAAATATAACCAGTGGCTTTATGAACCGTTTCTTTCATTTTTAATTCTAGAAAGAAAGAAAAAGTACATAAAATATTAATCGAAATATACAAAGTATAATAATAAGTATATATTGTACTTACCATACGACGGGCCTTCTTGAGATCTAACCGTCCAAATTGTTTGATTCATTTACCATAAGATTAACGAACACTTTTTATTATTTTAGTATTTTGCTTTTTCTTTTTTTTTTATTTTTTGAAGGGGAGTTTAGAGGGGGATTTTAGGTGTGACTGAAGCGTATTCAGTTGTTGGAATTTTCCGGATCACTATTTTTGTCATTATTATCCATCTGAGCACGTTGAGCAATCAAGTAGTCCAAATAAGCTTGCAAGAAGCAACTGCGCTCCAATTGGATCTGAGTCTAAAATATAATAACACGATCTTATATTAATTTATATTTCAAATTTTAAGAAACTAAGAATATATTAGTTTATTTTCTTTCTGATCGGATAAATTTATAAATGTCAATGAATACTGAAAAGTCCATTAGCGAAAACACTTAATTTTGAATTGCTATAATATAGTTCGCTTATCAAAATTATACTGCTCCAAAAAAACATGTTCCTTTCTGTCTCTTGTTGCAAATAGAGAAAAATTAAAATACAGAATGAAAGAACACAATACTCATATTAAAAGTGGTGAATTTGACACAGAACTGACAAACAGCGCGATGGACGGCCACCAACGTTTGTTAACGTCTAAATGGAGGAAATTTTGGACGAAGATCCATGCCAAACCCAAGAATAACTTGCGGCAACGTTCGGCGTGACTAAACAAGCCGTTCCTTTGCAGTTGAAAGCTATTGGTATGGTCCAGAAGGTTGAAAACTGGATGTCTCACGAAATGCTCCTTCAACGGTACAAAGGGAAGGCGTTTGTGCATTGTACCGTCACCGGCGATGAAAAATGGAGTTATTACGCCAAAGCCAAACATCCATTGCAGCAAGGTTATGCTCGGCATATGGTGGGACCAAAAGGGAATCGTGTAGTACGAGCTTCTGATCGTAGGGTGATTGCAGAAAAACGGCCGGAATAGGCAACCAGACACGAAACGTTAATCTTTCACCTTGCCAATGCTCGGCCTTATGTCGAAAACGTGGACAAAACCTATGTCGATGGTACCGGTTGGGAAGCCCAAACCCACGAGCCTTAAAGTTCAGACCTTGCACCATCACACTACCATTTGTTCCGACCCATGCAGAATGCCTTTACGGCTTCTTTCTCTTTAAGTTGAAGTTATCGAAAATTGGCTTGATGCTCTCTTGGCAGGGAATCCATGGGAAATGTCATACACTGCCACAAACAGGGAGGCTTTTTAATTTTTTTTTTTTTTTTTTTTGTTTTCTAAAATACTACAAAACAATTTTCCCTTACCTCCTACATACTACACATGGGTGAATAATCAAAGAGGAATAATTGTGTTGCCTACAATTTTTTGTATGGATCTGACCATATTTTGTATGCCATTTACTTACCACACGACGAGCTTTGCGAAGCTCCTTCTCCAATTCCTTAATCCATTGCACCAGCTCGTCGTTAGAGAATTCTTTAATAAGTTCCATTAAATTTTATTGCTATAGCCTCACTTAAATCCGAATCCAAAATAAAATATAAAAAATTACAATCGGAGTGAAAAAACCAATACGCTTATAACACTGAATCACAATCGACTGACAAAGTTTTTACTTTTTTACTCTAAATGTGGAGTTGTTGAGTCGACGCCTGCTTTTGTTTGTATTGGAATAGGTGGCAAACATGTAAAGTGTAATTGGTCATAACTTTAAAAGATATGGCAACTTTATCGGATTTTATCAATGTTTCAGACAAGGTGACAGCAATACATCGAGCACTAGTAGAATTTTTGGCTCCCGTCGAACAGCATTGTGGATTGTTTAGTGACTTCATAAGATTTTATTAGTTGTGTATAATTTTATAATTTGATTTTTTATTTATATAATTTTTACCCTTAAAGACGGTGATTAGCAAAATTAAGGAACCTTTTTCAAAAGGTAAGTCAAGAATTGCTTTTATTGTAATTCCTGCAAGAATTTTACATTAAATTTTATTTGTATATGTACTTCCTTTTCATAAAATATACCCTTGAAAATACATATCTACGTATGTATATACATATATTGTACATGAAGTACGAGAATCCGAAACGAACGACACAATTAGACTGCAGTTTATTTCGGATATGCTTGAGCTAGGCCTACAAGTAACATACTACATACATATGTATGTGCGTTTACTTCACAAATTGTTTTTGTGATAAATATATTAATATTTTATTGAAGCTTGACGCAGAGCAAATCATCCAGTCAAGCAGTCATTGTTCAATGTGTGTGTGTATGTGTGTGTGTCAGCCACGCAGACGTGACAGGCATACTAAACTTTGCGCAGTGCTACCACATTGTAGCTTGAAGTTCAATCGTCTTGATAAAAATGGTACAGCTTTTTATACATTTTTCTGCAACAGATAAACTAATTCCAATAAGTCTTTCATATGCAATCATCAATTCAAATAGTCATTATTCTGTATAATTTAGTTAGTGTAAGACACAGTAAGTTCACATCGCGAACAATGTCTCTTACTTTTTTTCTTTAGAAAAATTACTCGTTGTAAATTTTTGACAAGGTGGCAAAGTAGGCTGTGCGTACGGTCTCGCTTATTTTTTTCTTTAGAAAAATTACTCGTTGTAAAATAGGCTGTGCGTACAGTGTCTCTTACTTTTTTCTTTAGAAAAAATTACTCGTTGCAGATTTTTGACATGGTAGCGCAGCTTCAGTGGCAAATAAAATAATTTCTTAGTTCATGTCGTATTGTGAATTGTGTTGTTTCTTTATAATTTTCGTAAGTCCATAAAGTATATTGTTTATTAAAAAAAAAAAAAGGAAAGAGATGTGTGAAGGCAAAGTACGCGGTTCGTACAGTATCGCTTACTTTTTTTTTTTTCCATTAGGAAAAATTACTCGTTGTTAAGTAGGCTGTGCGTACAGTGTTTTTTCATTAGGAAAAATTACTCGTTGTAAAGTAGGCTATGCGTACAGTCTTGCTTACTTTTTTTCTTTAGGAAAAATTACTCGTTGCAGACTTTTGACAAGGTAGCGCAGCTTCAGTGGCAAATAAAATAATTTCTTAGTTCATGTCGTATTGTGAATTGTGTTGTTTCTTTATAATTTTCGCAAGTACATAAAGTATATTGTTTATTACAAAAAAAAAAAAGGAAAGAGATGTGTGAAGGCAAAGTACGCGGTTCGTACAGTATCGCTTACTTTTTTTTTTTTTTTTTCATTAGGAAAAATTACTCGTTGTTAAGTAGGCTGTGCGTACAGTCTTGCTTATTTTTTTCTTTAGAAAAAATTACTCTTTGTTAAGTAGGCTATGCGTACAGTCTTGCTTACTTTTTTTCTTTAAAAAAATTACTCGTTGCAGACTTTTGACAAGGTAGCGCAGCTTAAGTGGCAAAGAAAATAATTTCTTTGTTCAAGTCGTTTTGTGGATTGTGTTGCTTCTTTATAATTTTCGTAAGTACATGAAGTATATTGTTTATTAAAAAAAAAAAAGAAAGGTGTGGTACAGTTTCGCTTACATTTTTTTTCTTTAAAAATATTACTCGTTGCAGACTTTTGACAAGGTAGCGCAGCTTAAGTGGCAAATAAAATAATTTCTTTGTTCAAGTCGTTTTGTGGATTGTGTTGCTTCTTTATAATTTTCGTAAGTACATAAAGTATATTGTTTATTAAAAAAAAAAGGAAGAAAGGTGTGGTACAGTTTCGCTTACATTTTTTTTCTTTAAAAATATTACTCGTTGCAGACTTTTGACAAGGTAGCGCAGCTTAAGTGGCAAATAAAATAATTTCTTTGTTCAAGTCGTTTTGTGGATTGTGTTGCTTCTTCATAATTTTCGTAAGTACATAAAGTATATTGTTTATTAAAAAAAAAAGGAAGAAAGGTGTGGTACAGTTTCGCTTACATTTTTTTTCTTTAAAAATATTACTCGTTGCAGACTTTTGACAAGGTGGCGCAGCTTAAGAGGCAAATAAAATAATTTCTTTGTTCAAGTCGTTTTGTGGATTGTGTTGCTTCTTTATAATTTTCGTAAGTACATAAAGTATATTGTTTATTAAAAAAAAAAGGAAGAAAGGTGTGGTACAGTTTCGCTTACATTTTTTTTCTTTAAAAATATTACTCGTTGCAGACTTTTGACAAGGTGGCGCAGCTTAAGAGGCAAATAAAATAATTTCTTTGTTCAAGTCGTTTTGTGGATTGTGTTGCTTCTTTATAATTTTCGTAAGTACATAAAGTATATTGTTTATTAAAAAAAAAAGGAAGAAAGGTGTGGTACAGTTTCGCTTACATTTTTTTTCTTTAAAAATATTACTCGTTGCAGACTTTTGACAAGGTGGCGCAGCTTAAGAGGCAAATAAAATAATTTCTTTGTTCAAGTCGTTTTGTGGATTGTGTTGCTTCTTTATAATTTTCGTAAGTACATAAAGTATATTGTTTATTAAAAAAAAAAAAAAGAAAGGTGTGGTACAGTTTCGCTTACACTTTTTTTCTTTAAAAAAATTACTCGTTGCAGACTTTTGACAAGGTAGCGCAGCTTAAGTGACAAATAAAATAATTTCTTGGTTCAAGTCGTTTTGTGGATTGTGTTGCTTCTTTATAATTTTCGTAAGTACATAAAGTACATTATTTATTCAAAAAGAGGTGTCGTGGGACAACCGTGTAGAGCGCAGCTCCATTTAGAACAAAATTTGTAGTTATGATTTTTATTTATTGAAAAATTTATGTTTTCATTTTCTTCTTTTATTATTTTTTTATTTATTAAAAACTTACGTATATAATTTCTTAAAATAATATATACAATAATGTAACAAAACAAAAAAAAATATGTGAAATTTTAAAATTTGTGTACCGTATTTTCGAAAAGAAAAGCTTTTAGTGGTTCTGATTTTTCTTCAGCAAAATTTACATTGAAATCATCAGCCAAAATAAGTGGAAGTTTGTGTTTTGTAATTTTGTCCGAGTACAGCAGAACCCCCCTCACTAAACTCCAAAAGTGATGAATAGATGAACAACATTATGTCTTGATATGAACTAGCCGGCGGTATGTAAATAACTGCCATTATTATTTGAATACCGTTCTCCATCCTGCATGTTGCAGCACAAATGTCGCCAATACTTGACCTTCGTATCATTGATTCCGTAATTATATGCATACTTGGTGTAACAATGCACTGTGTTTTTTAAAAAATTGCTACTCCTCCTGCCCGAACATCTGGTCTTTTGTATTTTAAAATGCAATCGAAATTCGGAATATGAAACTCTTGTTCATGAGTAGTAAAATATTGCATTTTTGCTGTTTATGCAAACTCGTGAGGACCTAGGATGTTTTCGCTCATGACTGCATTAACTACAGGATGAGAGTTCTATTAAGACAAAATTAAGTAAAAATAAAAAAAAAATTCTCAATGCAGGATTCGAACCCTATGCCCTCGGTTTGCCAATCCTACTCTAAGCAGACATTTTAATTCTTTTTGCTTAAATAGCTCCAATATAATAAAAAAAAAACAAAAAAACCAATCATTTTCAATATAAAAATAAAAATATATTTCCGAAGCAGGATTCGAACCCTATGCCATCGGTTTTCCAGCCCGACACTCTAACCCATAGAAAAAAAATCTGACGATTCTATGTTTAGGATAATTTTTTGAAATTTCACTGATACCGTATAACGCACATAAAAGAGCTACGCTCTTAAAAAAAAAAGAAACACGAATTTACAGTAAAGAAAGTAGCCTTAAATTCATAAAAAAAAAAAAATTGTACAATTGCAGTGCTTGACTAATTCATAATACATAATATATTATATATTATTTATAAAAGTTACAATATAATAATATTAAACTAATTAAAGCAAACGTTCACAACAATAAAGCGAAACCTATAAGAAAGGCAAGTCATCTTTGTCAAAACAAATGTACAGAAAAGAAAGATATATATATTTATTATTATTTATTACTACGAGCATTAGTTGTTTCAATGGTTTCTTTCTGTTTTCATTTTTGTTTTCATTTTTATTTTTTTTTTTTTTTTTCATCGTATGACGTGTGATTTTATTTTTTCCTTTTAAGAGAATTTCGGTTCCTGTTTGTGTTCGTGTTCTTTTTATCATTTCTTTTACTTTAAACTTGCTAAATATAGTTGCTTAAAATGAGTTGTCGTTTATATATGTATATACATATGTATATATTTGTGAAATATGTTAGGGTATGTGTATAAATATGTATGAATTTTTAGATAAGTAGTAGTATTTATGTGTATGTTTTGTATTTAATACTCGTACGTACTTAATGAAGCAATAACGCTATGAATGATGTTTAAAACATGCCATCAGAGCGTCCAACTGGTATAAGTATGATTAGAAATATTATAAAATTACGCGTGACTAGTTTCCAGTCGTTGGGCACAGCATAGGGCAGTAGTATCTGTGTAATGCGATGCACTTCATGTGAGGCACATACAAAAATGAATGATGTTATAATCATATTGAGCGTTGGAAACCCCGGTAATAGCACCAATACACCATGTCGATCGGCCGCAAGCCAAATATGATATTGACATATAAATAATTCAAGTGAGATGCGCCCGAACCAAGCAAAAAACGTGGAATAACGTGTCCTTAACATACCCGAAATGTTACGCAATACAATATATGCAATAATTGGTATGAAAACAATATAGGAATGTATCTCCTCACAATTCTGTTCGTTGCGACATAAAAATGAAAACGATGTATAAATCCCTAAGCCGATGAATGCAAGTAATGTAACGGATATCGAAGTTCGTCGGGCAAATAAATTGCCATGATTGTTATCATCGAAAATACAATATTTTTGTGCGATTGCGCAGCAGGCGGCAAATATCATGCCAAATGTGACCGTATATCTATCGAGTTTCCATTGAAACCACCATTCATGTATATCATCGTCGGTAGTCACAAAAAGTGCCTTCCATGGACGCGTTACAAATATACGTTCGAAAAATACTTCAGACATAAATAATATTGTTATAACGCTTATGCAACCAACAAACTTTCCCACCAAATATAAATAATGCAAGGCATTTGAATCAACAGAAGCAGCCGATATACGAGGCGGTAGTGCTAGCACAAAATAAACGACACACATCCAAAATGATAATAATGGTACAAAATAATAGAATTGATATGGGCGGTTCATGCAGAAGCATAGAGTGACTGTCATGAAATTTATACGGAACATCACCTGAAAGAATCGAACAAAACATGAATTGCCGCCGGTTTGCCAATTATGCGTAAAATGGGCATACCCCGATAAAAAAAAATAACCGCTTAATAATAGTTTAATATGCATATGAATGGGCAAGACACGATGTGCTCCCGTCATATAATATATAAGGACAACTAATAGTATCCAACCTTTGAGCTCGTCACCTTGATCACGATTCAAGACTTTTGTGTAGCGTGAGTCCTCGGTAAAAAATAGGCCAAGCGCAAATACATATCCCACTGGTATCCAAAAGCTAAATTCTGAATAATATTTATTTTCTTTCATAAAGAAATTTGTGCGATCGCATAAATAGAAATATGCCATAATAATGCCAAGTGATGCTAATGCAACAATTGGTGTTGCAAAATCTGATGTTATTGCATCGTTACCACAGCCACCGGTATTACTATTACCACCAAAAGATGATTGTTGTTGACTAAGTGGCATATAGAAAGTCTGTCCACGCATATGTAATATCCAGCGTCGTAAAAACATAACCAATACCAGTGTCAAACAAACACCAAATAATGCATACGAGACAATCTGAAGATTTGTATAAGGCTCAGCACTGCTGCAGCAAGTTCCATCATTGTAATTCATATAGTCATTGCAATACATGTTAAGCAACAATTGTACTTCATGTCGCAGACCCAAATCGTTCAGTCTATAACCACTGTCGGCATTATCAAGCATACCATAGGCAATTTGCCATGCCGATTCCCAAACGCTGGCATCGGTATAGCGAAAGACGTTGCGTGCTACTTGATTTAATCGGTCAATATCATCATTTAATACTAATCTCCAATTGGATGGCAGTTTTTCTTCATCAACGCGATCTTGTAGCTTCCATAGGACGCGTGATTTTTGTGCAACTAAACGATCGAAGGGTACAACAAGACGCGTTAAATTAGTGGCATACATACGTATCAATTCGTCGGTAACATTGCCAGAACGAAAGCCACTGTGCGTCATGCCCACCACATAGACAGACATTAGTTGAGCAGCATCTTCAAACATATTCATACGTTCAACTAAGGCATCGTTAACTTCCTCAGCGTGAATATAAAGTGCTCGCATGCTCAGCTTGGAATCATCGAATTGCGTATCACGCAAATACATGTACTCCATGTCGGGATCGCGCACTGAAACATTGTCAAGCTCATGTGGATGCAGATGATCGATAAAGCTCTGATAAAGTAAACGTACGCTGGCATCACCAATGAACACAAAGTTATTTTTATTTCCCCAAAAAGCAAGGTATCGTAGGCAACGACGTGTATCACTGCAATAAAAGACATACATATATATATATATACATACATATGTATAATCATACATAGAGAAATACAAATACAATTATTTACTACTATTATTATGACATACTCGTACAGCAGGTGAAGGCCAGCAAACCTTAATAGCATAGCAATAATCATAATCAGTACGATACTAAAAATAATGAATCACTCACTACCCACTTATGATGTACGAGTATATTGATAAATATATATATGGATAGATAGATATCGTACATAAGTACGTATTATGATTCGTGTCATGTGGAATATTGGTATACCGTTCTGATATTCTTAATAATACCGGACTTACGTCTGTGAATATCTATGGATCATACAACCGTACGGTTGCCATTCATTATCGCCTTTATAACGACCTCTTGATAATAACCATTGGCAGGAATCGCTACCTGCAATAAACAATCAAAAACAATAAATCAAATCAAATATACGTATAGAAAGAAACATGTAAAACAGATGACAATTAGAATACATACCATACTGCCAATTTATTACCCCATGATATAGGACAAAACCAATCACCATAATAAATGCAACTTTTTTGGCATTTGTTGCATTCAATTGTTCCATTAAATAATCCGCTTTGGTAGGCACACGTAAGCCAACGACACAACCGCTGCTGCCATCCGCCAATGATTCACCTAGTTCGTCTATCCCATGGCCCAAATCATAAAGCTCCATCATTATGATGTCCGTCTGTTTTTGTGGTTTTGGTTTTGTTTTTGGTTTTGGTTTGCTTTGAACAAATCACATATGAATTTTATGGTTATTAATACATGTTTTGTTTTCCAATAGTTAATATTGTGATTGTGAATCAATCAATCAAGTAGATTAATTTATTATTAAATCCTTTCAATTTGAACGATTTTAATTTGCACACACGAAAACCTCCTTTTCGCGGCGTTTGCCCTTCTTGCAAAATTCTTCGACAAGAAGAACGAGAAGAAGAAGCAGCGAATCGCGAATTGCGTTTGGCGGCACAGCTGATACATTTATTTGGTTGATAGATAGGTAGATCAGTGTTTAAAAATGTCAAGATGAAAAAGATAAGGGTTGTTTTCAAAAAAAAAAATGCAACTCTGCATTTTTTCTCTAGTCATTTCACTTGCTCTCACAACATTCTGGGCTTCTTTATTTATCTTCAAACTAGATATTTCTTTCAGGGATTGTTGTGTGTTTGCCGGCTTACTAAACGTGTGTTGGAATTAACTAAAGCGGCAACAAAAACAGAGAAACCCTGTAGTAAGCTAATGTTTATTTCATTTAATATGTGTGTTTTTGATTCCATTTCCAGAAATGTTAATTTTGTTTACAAGAATTGCGCGTTTTAGTATAGTATTTAGTGTTTGTTACATTGTCTCTTTTTTTTTTTATCTCGTGTTCTTTTTTGTTTATTTTTTTGCTTTTTGTTTATAGCAACAACAACAAAAACAACCTAATGCATGCTACAATAGAATGCACGCATGCGACTGAGCTGACTGACCTGACCTACTGTTGTGAGCATCTAATTTATTTTAGCAGAAACTTAAAGAAGGCAAGGCAATTGGACGTTTCGTTCTGAATTATGCCGATCCTGTTTGGACACGATTCCTCACTCAATGACACTCAATGCCCTTAGTGCAGTGACCGATTGCTTCGTTGTTCCCCCAGATATATAGCCGTCGAGAAATCAAGCGTTACGAAGATGATGATGGGGTTTTTTTTTTTTTTATTAGGCGACACTCTTGATAGTAGTCACCGAAGATTTTGTGGTGAGGAATTTCAGTGGAGGGCAGTTAAGAATGCGTTAGTTACGCATTAGAATAGTACTGTATTAAGGACCTGTTGATGAACGCTAAATGAGACTTCCCCATAGCACTCAAACCAACTTAGCCCAGTTAAAGTTCGGTCTGGTCTCTTATCCTCCAGTGCACAATACGGTTCAAGTGTTCAACTGTTCTATTGAAGCGACCACATACTAGCCCCTATGACTGACTTTTGGCAGCGTTTGATATATGTGACTTGCTTTCCTGGCCTTTCTATATAGAGGCAGTGGTGTTCTATGCACCATCATATCTCTATTTTATATTAACTTTAAGTCAATTTACAATAATTTTAACTTTTATATTTTTTTTTTTCTTTGGTTCTCCAGCTGCACACAAATTTTCCTTCTTTCCGCCATTCCTCATTTATTACTTGCGGTATCTCTATTTGCTGCTTCCTTGGTGTAACAGCACAACAACATCATGGAGTGGCCACAAATATTTACTTTGGTTAAAACCATGTTCAATAATTTAGAAATGTTACAGGGAATTTGTTACTCCAAGCTTAAATATCGCAGTGGTAAGTTGATCATCAAATGATGATGAAGCGCACCTAACATCATCATTCTTATAATTGTTTATTTTTATTCTCTTTAATGTTGACAGGCAACAAAGATATTATAGACATAGTAACAGATAATATGATTAAAATACTTCGAGAGGAATCCTTGATTATTGAAAAGAAGGTGGAAGGCAACTCGAAGTTGAGCTTGAAAAAATTCGAAGTGAACCGTGAGAAGGCTGACGATCTTCATGAATTAATGTTATTCTTGATGATGAACACTAATATAAGTTATCTTCGTAATATAGAGGAATGGACCCCGGATGATGTGGCACATGTTTCTGGAGTATTTGACCGCATACCCCCATTCCTTCTGATGGAAATCGTATGGTCTTGTGAGCTAGAAAATACATTTATCCAAATGCTGTCATATGCTCCTGCCTTTATTGCACATCCTTACTATGAGGAAGCTTATAGTTCATTGTCGTTCATAACGGATCCCTTTGCGGTTGTGGACAAGGTTGAGGCAATTTTTGGGGCCGTCGTTGCGTCTATAGCTCAGAAACACGGTAAAGTCAAAGATTCAATGGATACAAAACTGCTCGTAGAGAAGATGCCAACTTATGTTGATAAGCTGTTGCTACACTATAGCCAAGAACGCCATATGAGCAAATTGATGGGTGCTAATTTGAAATGGTTCAAAGGACGTTTGGCATTGAATTTGTTGAAAATGGCCGCAAAAGCCATTAACGCCTTTAAAGACCAATCGGACATGCCCGCTGAATGCAAGATATATACGATTTTTATCATAAAGACATTTAGACCCAATCATAAAATCCTAAACAACTTAATCAAGCAACTCTTGACAAAAGTATTGAATACGTTGCAAACTGTACTCACATTGGTTGATATTAATACGTATATGGAATGGACAGAAATAGAGACCGAAACTGGCTTTGAGAATTTGCAGCAACATATCGGCTCTCTGGCTTTTAATATAGATGAACATTTGAAGCTCAAAAATGCTTTGGTGAACCATAATATTAAACAAAATCTAAAAGTGTTTATCATTCAGCCGGTACCATTTGTGAGCCGCCTTAAGACAGCAACAATTGGAACACTACTAAATTATTTGGGCGACAAGTCTTTATCCCCAAGCCAAATAAATGATTGTTTTGATGAGATCTTCAGCCGTCCCATTATATTTGGCAATGATGAATGCATTGATAATCTAAAATTATATGCGAATATGTTGAAGTTGAAACATTGCAAGCGTATTATTGGTTTCATGATTGTTGATTTCAAACGTGTCGATTTAGATTTTCTGGAAAATGGTCAAACGCTTTATGGGGATGAAAATAAATATGGTAATCTGATAAAATTACTATACAAAATTTTTAAGTATCTCAACACTATGGAGAAGGTGAAATTTCTGATTTTCCGTCAGAAGAATTTCGTTAATTATGAAGAGATCGATTTCAGTGTACCCGGATTTCAGAAACGTTTGCATTCGTTTTGGAATCATTTCGATGAAACTTTCAATCAGGACCAATTCCTTTGTTTGTGTTTTGAGTCTGAAAACCATATGTGGAGACAACTTTATATGCATTCTATGACATCAGAAAAAATGTTTAATTTAACTTGGAAAATACCGTACAATTATTGGAAATTACGTGTGCCGATTACAATGAAAAATATATTATCAGTATACGCAGATGTTACCCACAAGTTCCAAGCAAACGTTTTTGTTATGAACTATATGCGTTTGCCACGCTCAATACAAGATACCATAGAAATCGTAATAATAAAAGTTATGAACAGATCCGCGAAAAAACTTCGATTTAGCATGGCCTATGAGCTTGTCAAATTAGTGTCCCGTATAAGTGAAAATGCAATTCTGTCGGGTTCACCAGCATTTACATTTCATAATAATACAGCATTAGTCTTAAAGTATGTAAGCTTTACCATGCATAAGGCACTTTGGAATATTGAAACATTTACTTATAGACGTGAACGTCTTGTCTCCGAATGTCAAACCTTTTTGGAAATGAATTCGCGTGATTTCGTTAAGAAAGCCAGCACTCAACGTAAGTTTATATTTTTTCCTTTCATCATTTCATTTGATGTTTTGGATTATTATAATTTCGCTTTCTATAAAACTTAACTTTTATCTAATTTAATTAGTTGTCAAATCTGTCGCTGGATTTCTTACTAGTATGCCATACTCGCAACAAGTTCTATACTACATGCGTCCAATATTCTTTAAAGATAAAGTGGTTCAATATGTATCATTCATTGATGATTATGTTAGAAATGAAGGCGTCTTCGCTCCACCCGCTCTTATAACTGCAACTGTGAGTACAACACACATAATAATAATAATATTTAATTATTTTCTTTAAATTATATACTTAATTTACAGATATTGATGCTTGCCACCAAAAATGAATTTATAAATTATGCAGATAGTCAAAACGTCAGTCCGAAGGAACTTTACGATGTCGTTTATCAAATAATGTATGTTGCTCAAGTATATAACAAACAAAAGGCGTTTAATTGTTGCTATTATCTTTATGACGTTTACATGGATTTCCTAACAAGTGCCATAAAGAACTATGACGATTATAGCATGTGGCATTATGAAGAGTTATTGGATGACATCATCGATCTAGTTATGTCATCAGACAAAATGTTCACACATTTAATCGATGCTTCAATCGAGTTTATTACATCATGGTTGAAGCTTTACGGCTATGATTATGCCAATAATTTGATCCTCAAATTAAAATCTCAGCCACATAAGAAATATCAAATGGAAACTTTAACCAAAATATATCCTATAGTGGTTTCACTAGAAGGTAATGATGAATCACCTTCAAACCAATAAATGAAGCTAAAAAAATCAGAAAGTTTCAAAAAGGAGTTTTAAGTCTAAGAACAAGACTAAAACTATCAATCCATGTGGTATGGATATAAACACATACACACACACACACACACACACAAACACACACACACATTTTGTTGCACTAAGCAAACAACAAATTTCAAAAAGGAGTCTAAGAACAAGACTAAAAACACAAATCCATATCACACATACAAACACATATACACATACACACACACACACACACACATTTTGTTGCACTAAGCAAAGAACAAGAATTCATTCAATCCTTCAAACCATGAAATGAAGCTCAAAAAAACAAACAATTTCAAAAAGGAGTTTTAAGTCTAAGAACAAGACTAAAACTACCACAAACACACACAAACACACACACACACATTTTGTTGCACTAAGCAAACAACAAATTTCAAAAAGGAGTCTAAGAACAAGACTAAAAACACAAATCCATATCACACATACAAACACATATACACATACACACACACACATTTTGTTGCACTAAGCAAAGAACAAGAATTCATTCAATCCTTCAAACCATGAAATGAAGCTCAAAAAAACAAACAATTTCAAAAAGGAGTTTTAAGTCTAAGAACAAGACTAAAACTACCACACACACACACACACACACACACAAACATTTTGTTGCACTAAGCAAAGAACAAGAATTCATTCAATCCTTCAAACCATGAAATGAAGCTCAAAAAAACAAACAATTTCAAAAAGGAGTCTTAAGTCTAAGAACAAGACTAAAACTACCACACACACACACACACACACACACACAAACATTTTGTTGCACTAAGCAAACAACAAGAATTCATTCATTTGTTGATTTCACCTTTCTATGAATAAATGAAGGTGATAATGGAAAGCATGGAAACAGGGAGTGAAACAAATGAAATCTTCTTGTGATAAAATAAATAATACAATAATAAATAATAAAGACTAAGTAACTGAATTCCTCATGAAGAGTTTTTTTTTTTGGCGATATAAATTAAAAGCATTATAACTACAAATATATGTATTAATAAATAAAAATTATGTTCGTTTATTAACAAATATATTGCATTTTGCTTATATTTAGATACTTAAAATATGAATAGCATAACTTGCTACTTTTGTAGAACACTAATAATTAATTAATAATAATAACATCATCAATTGCCAATTTACTTGGATGAATTATTGTAATGTTTCAAATTTCATATTATGAGATCTAAATTCCATTGGATAGCTATGTCAATCGATCGATATTCCTCCTAATCCTAATAGTATTTTACACAATATATGCCATCACGAACGTGTATTTTGCATCTGGTAGCTTGCAAAAGTCCAATCAGAACCACGCCATATTCACTAGATTGGAAACAATTTATCATAATGAATTGCTTTTAAAACGGAGTTCAGCAAATATTGTATGTGAAATTATGTCCCAACTTCAACACTCTCACAGGTGGTTTTCCAACTAGATATGTACATACATATATCCTCCGTGACAGGCTGTGGAGCCGCTATGGAGAGGTAATTTCTTTTGACGGCTTCCAACATAGTAGTATTATTGGGCCCTCTGTCATATTTTGTAATGGCAGCGAAACATTACTTTATTGCGTCCACGTTAGCCAAGCTAAGGAATTTACCGCTACAGTCTACTTAATGTCACAATAACAACCGTCATGGATCTATTCATGAAGCTCCATTATTTCTGTATGTATTTCATAATATCTGTGAAAAGTTGTTTTACGATTAACTGAGTGTCCAACTAAATTACTAACCAACTATTATCGTCTGTTGCCACGAACAGAAATACGAGTATTGTTACAAAGTTTGAGTTTGTTACTGACCTGAAAAAGAGAAATTTAAAAGTGGGACTTTTTCTCGACATCTGTATGCAGCATTGGAAAACCCCCAGCAGTATCTGTGAGAAACTGTTGTAAACGATGAGACCAATTCATTTGTATATACCCCTAGCTGGGGAAAGGTGGTCGCGTTGCTACGAGCAAGTGGTAGTAGTTTTTAAAGAATTTATTCTTTATTATAATTATTTAATATAATATATGATTCTAATCTAAGAAAATCTTGCGTTTAAGCGCTGAGAAATTTCTGTACACTTTTGATAGTAGGTAATTAATTAATCCCTTTTAAATTCGAAATTGAAAAATCATTAACAAACTTTATTTTTTTTAATAAATGTGTACATGTTTCAATAAATTTGATAGCTTGGCAGCACCGATTTAGTACAACAACAAAAAAATTGTATGCTTGGCAGCACTCTACAGTGAGTGACACGATAAAAGTACAACGCCGTTGAAAGCGTCGTGCCGGGTCGGCTTCAAAGTCTTTAGTGACGCATGCGTTGCAGAATTTTGTACCTTCTACTATAAAAAAAAATTGATGGACAAAACGGACGAAAAGGTGCATATTTTTGAGAACATAAAAATTCAAGTGAAACGTTTTAAATAAATTTAATTAAATACACGCAACAACATAAGTACAACGTATAGTTATTTTAAAGAATTTTCTCTCATGTTGGTTTTTTTTTTTGCCAAAAAAAAAAAGGACGGAGAAGCATTTTGCATGAAGAATTGAACATTTTTTTTTCTTTTTGTGTGTGTGTGTGTGTGTGGTGACGCGGTTTAAGAGAACAAGAAAATAAGAAGAGTTTCAAAAAAAAAAAAAAAAAACCATAATTGTGCAAACACATAAAACAAAAAGCAAAAAGGAAAAGAACACCAACATAAAACATATTGGGTTCATATGAATATATCAGTTGTAGAAATTTTGTTGCTTCTCCGAAAATAGAGGAGAATTTTTAGAGAATCAAAACTTGAATACAGTTATAAGTAACGCGGCGTGGACATTAAGAAAAACAATCACACAACCACCATTTCGAGTCGTCAGATTTTCAATTAAATTTTTATTTAGTTTATTTGATCGTATGGTTATTTTTATTTTTTATTTTTACTACGAAGGAATATATGGTTAATTGAAAAAAAACAACAATTTAACAAAAGTATCAGCAGACGAGTGTGGTGGCGCCCAACAAGAATAAATAACAAATAACACCAAACCAACATAACCAGAAGAGCAAGTGAGCAAGGAAATTTATGAGCGAGCATAAGCAAGAACCCAACAAAATGAGCCAGCAAGACCAAAAACTTTTAATCATCGAACCAGCCAATGAGCTGCATTTCATTGGTGAGTAATAAATACTTAAGTATATTTTAAAGGGCTTTAGTAGTATTTCAAGGGTACAAGGGTTTATTATTTAATATGCATTAAGACAACATGCAACACTCATTCACTCACTCACTCACTCACTCTCTCACTCACTTAACTTTGTTCATTTCTACGACCTTTGCCTTTGGTGTTAGGTATACAAGTACACTACGCTACACTACCCTACATTGCACTACAGTACACTCACCATACAGAGCCGCTACAGCTGCAGCTTTTTTTTTTATTATATGTATTTGTTGGTTGAAGGCATACATTGCCATGAAAAGAATTGAAGCGTACGGCGGCGGAGCTCTGATGTCTGTCGGCGCTCTGCTATACACATTGCACATTGTGCCTCATCATTCAAAGAATCAAATGAGTGAGTGAGGGACTGAGTGCATGAACTAAATCGTTTACTTTTGTTATTTGCTGTGCTATCTACCTTACCTTACCTTTGCTTTCTTTCTATCTTTCTTTCTCTGTTCCCACCTTCCTATGT
The DNA here is from genome assembly GCA_037043295.1 of Amiota minor. Lineage (NCBI taxonomy): Eukaryota > Metazoa > Arthropoda > Insecta > Diptera > Drosophilidae > Amiota > Amiota minor. The sequence goes on from JBAMAW010002676.1 coordinate 23,821, forward strand.
CTATCTTTCTTTTTTTTTTCCAAATAAGTTTTTTTAAGTTGTGATACAATATTTTTTTTTTTTATCATCTTTCATTTAGTTATTCGCTGATTGAATTGTAATAATATGCAAGCTTTTGTTTCTTTTTTTGTGCGCTAGATCGATCGATCTCTTTGCTTAACATCATTTGCCGCAACAAACAAAAAGAGAGTGTCGCCAATTGCGCTTATCATGTTGCTACTGCTTATGATGTTGTTGTTGTCATTACTAATATTGTTGCTCTTCAAAATTTGAATCATCTCTTCTTGTTCCATTACCAAATTTTATATTATGTTCTGTGCTGTGCGCCATCATCTTTTTATTGTAATTGCGCACGCACACACACTGATTTCATGATGATGATGATCGCCATCTTCATCGTTCGTTTGTGGGTGATGAGCGAGTGTCAATGGCCAATGTTGTTAAAAGATGATTGAGGAGGATGTTCCGAAGAAGGACGAAGCGATGGTTAGACAAACTGATCTAACCGGAAAAGTTAAACAAATAAAAACGAAAATGGAACATCGAGAAAAAAGATAACAATAATTTTACCAAATTTTTCTTTACGCCCGCCCGGGTTTAGTTCTTGTTCATTGCCTTGCCTGCCATCGTTTGCCAACTCATACATATATAAGTACACACATATATTAGTTTTTCTTTTCTTTTTTTGTTTGTGTTTTCAATTTATTTTTATGATCATACATATTTTGTTTGTGGTTGTTTTGTCGTTATGATTATTTTTCTGATGATTTCAGTTAGAAAAAAAAAAAAAAAAACCATCATTCATTTCATAAATATTTTCTGTTTCTATTGTTGTTGTTGTTGCTTTTAATTTTTGAATTTTAGCCAAAAATGCTAAATTTCCTTGCACTACATCATCATCATGATGATCATCTCCACGAAAAACAAAATACATTTATGAATTATATTTCTCCATGAAGGAAGCTTTGTGTGTGTGCCTGTGTGTGCACGTTGCTTTGCAACGATCATCACGAAAACCTAAATATTGAAAGAAAGATCGAGAGAGTGGGTGAGTGAGTTATTGAGGGAATGTTGTTCCAGAAGAGAGGAAGGAGAAGTTAAGTTTATTAATAAATGTAATGTTATAAATTGACGCGGTTTTTATTATTAATAATTAAAAAATATACATATGTAAATACATACATACAATAGCAGGAAAATAAAAGAATAGCAAAAGGGAAAGAAAAAGACTTCATCTTTTTGTTGCTGTTTGTTTGCTTTTGGCTATTAACGTTTTCCGCCGCCATCGCACAACGCAGCCAGCCGGCGCCCGCCCTCTTCTTCTTTGCTACCTTCATTCGCATGCGTGCGTGGTTGACAGTAGCGGTGGCGTCGACTGTTTTTATTGTGTGTTTAAATATCTAATTGGGTTGTTGGGTCTTTGGGTCAGTCAGCAGTATTTAAATTGTCGAAGGGGGAAGTAGAAGAAAGAGTGTTCATGCGCTCACTTTTGTGACCTTACCCCATGTCCATGTGTGTGTGTTGCTTTTGGTTTACAAATACATACATGCATGAAATGTTATTTTTTTTTTTTTTGTTGTTGTTGCTGTTGCCGTTTGCATATTTGATTTGCATTCTCAGTCATACATACAAATACACACACATCTACATACATATATGTCCATTCTTGTTCAAGTCATAACTTTCACTCAGCCGCTCTCTTTTCTTTTCTATACTAATCTACTCTTTCTTAATTTAATTAATAGCAACTCCAAAATATCGTTTATCTACTTGTTAATATTATTGTTCTTATTTCATCATTGTGTCTATTGTTGTTGTTGTGTTAACGCAATCGATTTATTTGGCTGATTTGAAATGGGAGAAATGAAAGAGATTCTCTCTTTTATGTTTGGTTTCTAAACTGCTGAACTCTTTCTACATTTTAACGTTTTCTTGTGTAAAAATGTATTAAAAACAATCAGAACGGAGAAAGCGAAAGGGAGTGTGTGTGTTCGATATATTGTGTAAGGGAGAGAGAGAGAGAGAGAGAGAGAGGTACAGGGATATGTAAACATGATGCAATTTCGTTGGTTGATTTGATGATGATTTTCTTAACAATAAATAGAAAAACAAGGAATCCTTTTTATTGTTGTGACGTCCTACATTTTCCTTTAAAAAACACTCATCCAATCAGCTAACTCACTTACTTATGTACTTTTCGCCCACATATGTATTTGCTTTCTTCTTGAATGCGCGCACTAATCTTTGTGTTTCATTCGTTTCGTTTATTTGTATTTTTTTTCTCTTTTTTTTTACCTTTTCACTAAATGTGTATGTACATCTTCCCTTCCTTCGACCTTAAGACACAGCAAACATTAGTTAAACAATTTCAACCAAGTAAATCCAAGCCAAGCCAAGGCAACACAACCCAACCATTTACCAATCATTATCTTTGCAATTATCATTGTCATTATCATCATTATTATGACTCATGGGCAATGCCTATGAACAGATAGTGTCATTATATCACCACCCATTACTGTATTTTACCCACTAGCATCACACTAAGCGTTTTGTTTATTTGTTTCTTTGTTTTTTTCACATACATTTTCAATAATTTTCTTTTGTTGTAAATTTATGACAAACCAACTTGTGATGATTTGAGGTTTACCGAGATTTATAAAATATTATTTATTTTAAAAATTTTACAGGTCCTTTTAACCGTGCAATCCTAACAGTCATGACACTCAGAAATACAACAGATCGTACAATGGTCTTTAAGATAAAGACCACCGCTCCAAAAAAATACTGTGTACGTCCTAACATAGGCAAGATATTGCCAAAACAATCAACATCGGTTGAAAGTGAGTATACTCGAATCAGAAGTAAATACATAAATACTAATAATTTAATTATGCTCGTTATACGTTCAGTTTGTCTACAACCGTTTGGTTATGATCCAAATGAAAGGAACAAGCATAAGTTTATGGTACAGAGTGTGATTGCACCAGAGGGCATTGATCTCAATGATCTAAATAAGCTAGTAAGTTCTAATGTGGCACATCATCAAATGTTTACTTTGCTGATGCAATTTTTTTTTTTTTTTTGTGTTTGTCTTTTCTTTCCTTTTAGTGGAAGGATCTTGATCCAGATCTAATGATGGATGCTAAGTTGAAATGTGTCCTTGAGATGCCATCTATTACTAACACAGCTTCGGAGGTCAGCGGCTCAGCTACTAATGAAATTGTCAACAAGAATGAAGAGGTTGACCTTTTGACTGAGAAGGTGCGTTTATCTTATAATCTGAAATATTTATGATGAATATTGGGGATTGGGATTTACACTCCTTGTTATTAACATTACCATTTCAATACCATTCCAACCAATTCGATTGATATTCATATTAATTATTAGGTAAATTTATACTCATCATATTTTGCGTGATGATATTATATGATTGAAGGTTATTTACTACTTGCTATCAAAAACAAAATTTGTAGGATAAAACATTTAAATTAAGGACCGTTAGTCGAAACACTTTTGAAACTGACTCGATGTCATGTATTAATCATTGATGCCATTTGCTTCGATGATCTGCCATCCGTTGGGCAACTTTAGAAAACATTCAAAAGTTCTGTGTCAGACTCTTCTCAAGCGACTGTTGAATGAGGTCAAGATGATGGCGGAAGATTTTTGGGCTAATCAGTGGTATGTGACAACACAATTTTGTGTCTCGCATTATTGTGGCGAAACACCGCATACACACCTTTATTAATATGGTCAACACGGGACGTTTAGTTGCAACGCATCACTTAATATGTGAATATAGAAATTAATCGTTATGTAGATAGAATGAAACCGCCTTTGTTTGCCTCCACTATGCCTACACTCAGCTAGCATTGTTACAGACATCCATAAATTTTTCGTGGCCCGTGACTTCTCTGCAGTAAACTGTCTTCGTTTATTTGTCTCAAAAATAGTTAACAGAAATTCCCATTTGCACATAATTATGTAGGCAGATCATCTATTCCAGGATGAATATATTTGATTGATTTTGAAAATGCTATTACTTGTGTTGTTGATGATATTTAAATCTTTGAAATTTCGGACATTGAAAAGTGCTCAAGTGCTCAAGATTCAGTGACGATGACATTTCATGATTCATTCATTGAGCGTGTGTCCAAGGGATATAGGTTCTTCTCTTATCTTGAATGGAAAGGAATACATACACTGGCATGCACTTGAATTGGGACAAGAATATTGAAATCAAGATACAACTATTTAACTTAAAAAAAAAAAAAAGAAACGAAATCAGAAGATATATTTTTTTCATTATTCAGTGGTTTATGTATTAAGTACAAAAAATAAATTGCTAAATCACCAGGATTTTTTTAAAAATTTTTTTCTGTTAAAGCTCTTTAAAAAATGAGTACTTTTTATCGTGCATTTCAATAGGGACAAGAACTTAAAATTTTTACCACTCGAGCTGTGTGGACTGGGGCATTATCTTGTTGGAAAGTCTACGGTAATGGTTCGAGAAGGTTGTTAATGTCAGGAAACGCATTTTGGAGCATTCCTTTGTATTGAGTTGCATTCATTTTGGATGACACAAATTGCAGTTGGCATGTTCCATAATATGAGATTGCTCCCCATACCATAACACATTTCTCACGGCTATTGTGGCAGGACAGAACGTGTTCTTCCATTCGAATATCGTGAAAATAATAGTTGAATCCATCAGGTCCATTTAAATTGAAACGTTTTCATCCGAAAAAACCACGGTATGCCACTGCTTCTTCCAAGTCATGTGATTACGAGCAAATAGTTGACGAGAATCTTTACGTTGGTTGTTCAGCGGTGGCTTTTTCTTCAATTGTAACCTTTTTAGATGTTTGGTTTAACGTAAAACTCTTCGAACAGTATCAACACTTGTTTTTAACTTTAAATTTGAACAAATTTTTGAATTTGAAGCTTTTTGAACTATTCGTCTCTCGGCAGTAGGCGAAAGTGTTCTTTTGGTGCCCCCTTTCATGTTGTTTCCATAATTTGCAGTATTTTTAAGAAAATTGTATACTATACTATTGCTTTTTCCAATTTTTTCAGCAATTTTTCTGTACGTAAGATCACACTTCTTATATCCAATTATTTTGCATTTTTCTTCCGATATGAGAGTTTTCCCACTGCGCTCATATTATTTTTTATATATTTAAAGAGTATTTAATTACAAAACACAACCTTCAGCACATGGCTTTTTATACTTAGAATGAAGAAATCACATTTGTCCCTATTCATGTGCATGCAAAAAAGTACCACATTCTCATTGTGTTCAAAGCAAAATTGAAAATAATTAAAAACGGTTAATTATTGTGATCTTTCTTTTATGTCCAAAGTTTGTTAAGACTCTCTATGTTACAAAACAGCAAAACACATGACAAAAAACATTTAAAAATTCTTGCCAGTGTATTTACTAAGTTATTATTCTGCTAATAATAGTTGTATGTAAATCTAATAAATATTTTATTTGCCATATTTTCTGTTTTGTTTGGTGGTTTAGACTACAAATTTGTCAGTATCGGAACAAACAGAATCATTAATGGCCGAGGTAAAACATTTGCGTGAAGGTAATGGAGCATTGCGAAAAGAAGTTCTTAATTTGAAGGTGAATTTAAATTCTATTTCTCTATATAAAATTTAAAACAAAACTATATTCTAATAATTTTGTTGGTGTTTGTTTGTGTTTTTTCTTTTTTTTTTTTTTAGGAGCAATTGATTTCATCTCGCTTGCCAGCAAAACAACCAGTGAATGAACCTTATGCGCCGATTATGGCTGAAAAACAAATTCCAATATTTTATATTGCAATTGCAATTGCTGCTGCCCTTTTGGGTTTAATACTTGGAAAATTTTTTCTCTGAATGAATAAAAATTTTTAAATAAAACGTAAAAAAAAGAAAGTAAAAATAAAATATATACAGCAGTAACAACATCATAATATTTACATTTATTTAAACAACAACAACAAAATGAGAACAACTGCAGCGACACCAACACAAGACAGCAACAAAAACAACGACAACTACAACAACAAGAAATCAAATGATTAAGTACTTTAAAAAAAGAAAATATATAACAAAATTTAATGTTAATAAGAAGAAAGTTTAAATTTATCATTCATCATTATCATAAGATGACATACAAACAGCAGCAGCAGCTGAATTACATGGGATAAGACGATGAGCGTCAAACCACAATAATGCATTGAATAACAAGAATAACAACAACCACAATAATATTTTGTAAATGTAATGAATGAAAATGTTCCGTGATTAATTAATTATTAAATTCTTGAAAAACAAAAAAAAAAAAAAAAAACAAAACAAAACCAAGCCACACTCAGCCCAACCCAAGCAAAACCCCCTCCCATCGAATATACTACATCATACACAACATGTAATAGAAAACATAAAAGAAAAAACGATTGTAGCAATACATCAAAGGGAAGGTTAATAATATAATAAGAGGAAGAAGAATTTATTTGTTGGTTGTTGGTTGCTGGTTGCTACCATCGCCTTCATCCACATCACTTTTCTCTCCGTCACGCTCACCCTCACATAAACATACATACATAAACAACAGCAATAGCAACAGATTGATTTCATGAGATTGATAATCCTTGGCACTTCCTTCCTTGTTTTCAAAAATGACTAGGCTGGATAAACGGTACAGCACACAAACTGTACGTGGGATCCAAGGATTACAATAATAACAATGTAACAACAAAGACAACACACACAGCAACCATAAAAAATGTACAACAAAAATTTTATATTTTTATTATTTGTTTGGTTTGGTTTGGTTTTTGTTTTTTTTTTTTTTTTTAATTTATTTTTTTTTTTTTTTTGTAGAAATTAAGAGCAACAAATTCTAATTAAAAGAAAGAAAATATAATAATTTCTTTTTGTTTTTTTATTTAATAAATTTACAAATATGCAAACAACAACAAATTAATCAAATAAACAAAAAATATTTGAAAATTTAAAAACACAAAAAACAGAAAAAAGAAATATTCAAAAAAAAAAAATAAATTAATCCAAAAAAAATTAAAAAAATTGATTGGAATAGAAAGAGAAAAGAAAGTAAAATATGTATATTAAAAACTAATTAAAAAATTGAAGACATTTAAATTTAAAAAAGACAAAAAAAAAAAAAAACATAAAATTATGCTAAAAAAAAAAATAGAAGGAAAATAAATGGAATAGAAAAAGGAATCTAATGAAAAAGAAAATAACAATGCTAACTCTGGCTAACTGGTCTCACCGAAGATGACTACTTATTTACGATTTAGATACGCTGAGCTGCTGAGATACACTTCACATACACATACATCCATACACATGTGTACATATATCTTAAAATATCATAGAGACAAATAATGCATTCATTGCCATCCGAGCCATCATGCATGGTCGTATCCATTTAACCTTTTCTACTAGACAGTAGTAGGTATTGATATGAACTACTAGAACTAGTCATAATCAGTCTGTATTAATTCACAAACTAATGGAAATTTGAAGATTGAGATTTCAACTTGAGTTTCAATAATCCAATCTATTCAATTGGCTTATATAGTTAGCGGGCGGGCGATCGGTACTTATGTCCTTCCTCTCTAGCTAGTTTATGGCGTTCGGATCATGACGGCTGTGGCAAATGAAAGTCAAATCAGATCGTCCGTCGGATTATGATTTTTCAATTCACTATATTCTCACTCTGATCAATTCCATATACACCCACACATATATACAAGTCTCTGATCCAAGTATATTTCTGTGGCAATAAATCGGACTAGCGTAATGTTGGAAATTGAGTTTCATTATGTCAAAATACGAGTATCTTCTTGTTTTCATTCAACTTCGACATAATCAGCTACTTTGACTTCTTGCCACAGATTTCATTTCTTTCTCAAATGCGCGTTGCTTTGTGTGAGTTATGCAAATAGAAATAGAAAATAAATTAATGTTACAACCTACATACTACCTAACTAACTATGGTCTTAACCGATCAACGGAACCGTTGTTTGCTTACAAAAACAAAAAATGTATCTAAAAAAAGAATATGTTTCATTATTTATTTGATTTCAAACAAAAATTGCTCATTTGTTACAATTCGTTTAATGGTTATTCAATATTATACTCTTCACGCAGTGAATAGTAATATAAATTTGTCATGAAGTTTGTAAGAACAAAGAGAAGTTGACATCTTGTACTGTACTCCCATCTTGATCAGCTCAACGAGACGAGTTGATTAAGCCATGTCCATCTGTCCGTCTGTATGTATTCAAACTAGTCGGAGCTTTTCTTTTTAACAGACGCTGTTCTCTAACCTATCCTCCACCAACGATGTAAACTTCAAGACCCTAGGAATGTTAATGGATCGCGCGTGAAGAGTGTGACATCTTTGGAATATCCAAAGTCAACTCTTTCTTTTTCTTGTTTTTTATTTTATATACTTAATATTCTTTGACAATGTTAATGATAATAAAGATGATGATGATAATAAAGGCATTTAAAATTTTAAAAAGTTTATTTTTTGTTTTGTTGCCAATTTTTGTTGTTACAAAGAAGAAAAAACAAAAAGAAAATAAGCAATAAAATAATAATTATAATTAAATAATTGAAAGTTGGATGGGATGAAAAAAGAAAATAATCAAAAAAAAAATAAACAAAAAAAAAAAACAAATTAAAAAAAAAATCGTTTGCATTAAGAAGAGACAATGATGTTTGCTTAAAAAGAAAAATTATTACAAACAAAAATGTTATACAACAAATAAGTAAAATAAATTGAAATAAGTGAAAGCAAAAAATTTCGATTCTATCGAAATTTCAAATACCTTTGACACTAAAATTATTTTTAGTGAAAAGTTATTTGTTTTGATTTGATTTGATGTAATTTGTAATGAAAACATGGGAAAACATGTGCTCACTTTGGTCTCTCATATGCTGCTAATACTTATATACATATGTATTTTCTTGGCCTTTCCTTTCTGTATGAAAATACAATCTCTTAATCATCTGGACACAATAGAGCAGGGTCCACTTTCTTGTTGCTTTGATGGAATTAATGAAGAAGTCATTATTATCCTTGTGAGAGAGAGTCTTCTACGAGTCAATAAAATTCAAACAAGAACAACTCAACTTAAGTTTAAATGGGCAGTTGTTAGTTTATGGTATATAAACAACATATAGATTTGGTGGTAACTATGTATCTATGTACATATGTATGTATGTCTGAGCAGTTGCAGGAAAGATAACGAACGATTCATTTCGAATGTGAAGGTTTTGTTAGAAAACTTGACATTAATTTCTTCTTTTTTTTTTTTTAATACTACATAGATAAATATATGTATGATACAAACATATTCTATCTATCAAATCTATCTTAGAAAATAAAAAACAAAAAAACTAAAAAAAATACCTCAAACATTATAAGCAACATTATTATGCACGCATATGAAGGTATTAAGAAGTAGCAAAGAGCGCAAGAACGAAACAAACCGAAGGAAAAGGAGAATGGGAAATTTTAATTTAAAAATTTAATGTATTTACATTACGTACTTGATAAAACTACAACAAAAATAACAACAACAAGATACTTTACTATACCATAAAACCGGCATAAATCATTCAAGCCACCATCACCTAACCTAACCTAACAAAACCGGTCATCTTACCATACTCTTATTATGTATTCCCGTGTCATTTAAATGTAGCAAGGAAGGAGATATCTTTGTAAGTTAATAGAATTTTGAAAGATGCTTCTTTAAAACATTGTAACTAATTTTAATTAAGTTTGATTTCACTTGCTTTTGATGATGATGATGCTTAATGAAAGAATGAATTGATTCCGATCGATCGAATTATTGATTAAGATGAGTTGGATTGAAGTGGAACAAATCGATGATGATGATTGAATGATTGCTGTTGGCTTTTATATTTTCATATTTATGTATTATGATGTGTTATCTTTTTATGTTTCCTTGTAATGGGGGGAAAAATAAGCCAAGTTTTTTATGAAGAGGCAGATGAGGACGACGAGTTGGTAATATATATAAAAAACCAAAAAAAAAAAAGAAACGACATCAAGGTATTCCCATTTTCCAAAATTACAAAATTGTGTGTAACTAAAAACAATAAACAACAACTAGAATAAATCATATATATATATATATATATATATATATATATTTTGTTTACTATTAAATTTATTATTATTATCTCTCTTATGTTAGAAATAAAAGTAAAATACAGTAAAATCATTGCCATTATGATTGTTTTTTTTTTTGTTATTAAATAAATATAATAAAAGAAATGAAAATGAATATAAGAAATATATATAATAATAATAATAATACATAAATAAAACTCACAGTAATATCTCTATCTCTCTGTTTCTCTCTCTCTCTCTTTATGTATATATAAATATATAAATGAAGAAGAATTGAATTGAAAAAGCTGTAGTAAAAAGCAGAACACAAAATTCCTTTAAAGAAAAAAAAAAAAAATAAAAATATATAATGAAACTAAAAACTTATGCATTAAACAAAGAAAGAAAAAACTAAACAATGAAAAAGATACAAAATTATTATTATTATTATTATTAAATAACAATATAAATGTAAAGAAAAAGTATTTAAATGGTATGAGAATTTATTTATTAAGTGGTTTTCTTTCAATTGTTAATTTAAAAACAAAACACAAACAAAATAAAATGTCAAATATCATTTGAGGTAAATTTAAATAAAACAAAAAAAAAAAAAAAATCAACCACAACAAAACAAAAGCAACAGCAAAAGTTAGAATTGATTAATTTGCATTACATACAAAATGGGAGACAAGAAATTTCAAAATGAATACGCGCCAAAAACAAAATAACATCTTGGCAGCGTGGACAAAGCCAAATGTAAATGTGAAAAAGAAAATAGTACCCAGCTGCAAACTGGCAGCACTCAACGATTTGTTTGGCTGCCGCACTGTTTTTGCCAGCCACTTGGCAACACTATTTCGCTCAGCTGTTATCTACACCATTTCTTCATTTTTGGTTTCTAAAGTAAAATGGCAAACATTTCATCAAATCGGTTTTAGATTGAAAGTACTAAATTAAAAAAAAACTAAATTAAATGCAGTGAAAACAAAACAAATGTATTTAAACTAAATTCAAAATTATCTCACGAAAAACGGGCACGTCGTTGGCAAGCAACAAGCAACAACAAATATTGGCCATAACAAACACATGAACAAACGGCAAGCGGCGAAACTTTGGAAGAAAGAAACAAGTGGTGTGTGTGTGTGTTTGTAATTTTGCATGCGATCGGGGCGACAACGTAATTTAACTAGTACTAAATTATAGCCAGTCAGTCAGTCGGTGTCAGTTGTTGTCGGACAGTCACGTTTATAGCAGCGGCCTAAAAGCTTCCCACCTACATATTGTGTATCGTAATAAGCGCTGCGGGGCACAGTGTAGATATACTACATAAGTATATATTTTAATATTGAAAATCTCTCTTACATTATATTCACAAGTTCAAAAATTATAACACGAGAACTATAAGTATATGTACGGACATCATTTATCCAACAAAACCAGTCAGACCAAGATCACAAGAACAAAATAGTGAACAGTAAAGAGCTACAAGTAGAACTAAGGCAGACAATGAGGAATGAAGAATAAATCAAGAACCGAAAAAACGTGTTGTCATTGTAATTGTTTAATTATAGTTTTGTTTTTGCTTTTCTGGTTCCCTCGGTTTGAATTTCATAATTACTGATAACGAAACGAAATTGAAGATTTAAAAAAAAAACATGACTGAGCAACAGCAACAGAAGGAATCAGAAGAGATACCAACACTCAAAAGTTGTGTTCGCATGCCACTCAAGGATGATGAACTACTTGAGATCACTGCCAAGGCAAAGGACTATGCTATTATGCATGGTGCTGCGATGCGTTCCAAAACTAATTTCAGTCCAGATTCCTTAAATGTAAGTTTAAATTACTTGTTAATTTTATGGTATTTTTCTGAAATTTGGTTGGTTTGTTAAAATTTCTTTCTCTTTTTATTTTTTTTTTTGATCAGTTTGCACCATTTGTCTTGATACCATCTTCATTTCCACGCAAAGAATATGAAAAGGCAATTGCTTTACAACCAATTATTAATCGTTTAATGCATAATGTAGCACATGATGAGGAATTCATCACAACAACATTGGCCGAAACTGTTAAAGTTGATGAGTTTACGGCGAATCTTTTTACAATTTATAAAAAAATTTTAGCCAATGGTTTTACTCAGGTAAGTGTTTCTTTAATTAAATATATGGAAAGAAACAAAACAAAAAATATTAAATACATTTGAGCTTTACTTAAAAAACAGAGTCTTTCTCACATACACACACAACACACACACTCACACACATACACACTTATTATAAAATAGGAATACATTGGGTTGTTTAAAAAGCGGTTGTGTTATTCCGAGTTTTATTTATATCTATTTGTATCTGTACATACAAATATGAATCACACATGAACACATCAAATGTATGCGGGCGTTTTGATTGATTTTATGCTTGTAATGGTAGTTCGAACCTGGAAAATATTGAAGTTTACGACAGAAATGTTAATAAAAATGAATAAGTGGCTGCAACAACAATGTCAACTGAAAAGGAAATTGGAGTAGGCGAGATGAAGGAGGAGGGGCAAGCAAAGATTGATATGCCATCGCACATAAACGTGTCCCGATCTAAACAATCGTAAGCATGTGTGAAGTGACCACTTTGACCACCCACAAGTTATGCCACTCGGCACAAAATCGTTGCAGTCCATCACATTTTTATATCGTTTATTGCAAAACTCGTTGAATGGTGGTAGAATGGTGACTTGACTTCATCAAACGATTGACTATAATTGATAGATGATTATTTCTTATAAATGAATTGATGTAATGCTTCCGATTATCACCTAAAAAACGACTTGACTTTTTGAACAACCTGTAAATATTGTAACACATAACTTCATTTACATACTCGTACATACTTATGTACAACATAAATATCCAAATGTTTTCATTGTCGTCATTATTACTATAACTCAATATCAATCAATATTACCATTATTCCTATCATCATCATCATCATCATCATCATCATCACCATCACAGTCATAGTCATCATCATTCTGAACAAGATTCGATCATTATTTACAATAGGGAATATTCATTTCATTAAGCTATTCTTTTGAAATTGTGTAATTTGCAACAGAGAAAAATCTGATACAAACAAACAAACAAACAAACATCCATACACGCATATTTACCCATAAATCAAAGCAAACGAAACCAAATCAAACTAAGAAAACAAGTTGTGTCTGGTACACATCATTAGAATTGTATCTATGTACGTACATTATAAGTACATAGTATGTGTGCGTGTATGTTACTCGTGTTTGACTATATACAATTTCCATATTTCGCTTTTATAATATTTATATTGTAATACGATATAGTCGTCGTACACATGTACGAGTACATATTGTACACAATCAGTTAGTTTTAGCTATGATAATTGTATGTTGTCGTGTCGCACACTCTAAATGTGTGCGTTTGTGTGATTTGATTAAATACTAGATCAACTCAAGCAACAAACATTCTACTCTACTCTGTTCTATACTACAATTTTACCCAAAAATGTACTACACACACACACACACATTTTATCTTATCAAACTTCTTTAAAATTATTTTACCTATGTACAAATGCAATTGACTGACAAAGTAATGAGCATTTTCATCTATCATCATTATTATCATTGTCATCTCATAATCATCACCAGCTCGTGCTTCGTTTCATTCGTTCATTCTCTTTCCTTTCTACATCATATCATATTAATAAGTATTGATTCATGTACCGACATCTCAAATTCCCATGTCCCAAGTCCCTTGTCCTTTAGTCACTCAAAAATTTATTGATATTATTGAAATATCCATCCATAACCATCCAACTAACTCCTCTCCTCCACCATATCCAACTTGAATTTACTTTGGTTTTTATATTGTATTATGTAACATGGAAGAACTGTAACTGGAACTGGAACTTGAACTCATCTGGAGTTTGTTTATTGTTCAGTTTTTGAGCAAATTTTGCATAGGAAATTCTTTTCACATCAAATTGAATGTTTGTTGGAATGTTAAAGACTCGATCTCTATGGCATATTGCTATATACTATGTATTAATCAAACAACCAACCATCGATAAATAGACAGTTTTGGGTTAGCAACATCAAGTTTAAGTGTGCCTATTGAATAACGAGATTACTTGATTCAAAAACATGATAACTAAGTATGTATATATTTAACCCTTATATGGGGACACCTTTACAATAAATTAAACTACAGCCATGATATTACAGGTTAGCCTCAGCAGATTATTTTTGAGTGTGTTAGTGGGAAAGGATTTAAAGAAAAGAAATAAATAAAAAGGCGAGTGCAATTTTATACATTTGCGGCAATTGGAGAAAGCAAGCCTTCCAAAATCTCTTAGGGGTAGAGATTCCAGCATTATGGGAATAATGTTCCCTATACCCATGTTCATAAATTGGTAGAAAATATGTCTTTAATAATAATACCGATATATAAAAAAAAAGAGTTTTTGGGTCAACATTTTTTTTCTTTTTCTTATAAAATTGAAGATTATTGATAACATGAATAAATGAATCATAAAAACATTTGCAAAGATATTTTGATTTACTTATTTTAATGACATCCGGATAATTTTGCTTTCCAATCCATCAAGATCCCAGATCCAAGATAGGTAAATATGTACTACTGCTAGGGCCAAACCATGGGTCAAACTAGGCTAAATAAAACAATGTATGTATTGTCATGAAATAATTATTAATTATGTACTTATATCTTAAATAATAATAAGTGCGAGTATAAATCACAATTATTGTTTTCATCGATAATTCTATTTCAAAGGGAAAATTGGCAACGCAAAGTTTCGTGAGCGATAGTCGATAGATTTTAGATAATTTTGGGTAAAAGTACTACATACCAAGAAACAATGAAAGAAAAAGCGTTATGCCTCATTTTAGGAGTCTAATTTTAAAATTGGGAATAATATTGGTTTGGCAACTTAAATTCCCGCCGGGAATTTACCAGGGCTAAGAAGTTATTCTTCGTGCTGCTTCATATTAGTGCCCAGTAACGAACGATTCGGTAAAGAAATCATTGTCTCCAGCGGAGATTTAATTTTATTATTTATTTTTCGTTATTTGTTGCCATTATGCTCTGCACTTCTGAATCTTTCCCATTGAGTCAGGATGCTTCTCGAAATCAGTTTGGGAACATTCCATTATTGATTCTTGACGCTCAATCGTAAATTTCTGTTTAATTACAAATAAACAATGATTTCCGTTTCTATTTATTTACATATTTAGATTACGAACTACTCAAAAGGATGAGACTCCAGGATTAACTCATCGAAATCAACTAAATGGTCAGATCGAAAAATTTCTTATGTATTTGATGATATCCAAATGAAATTCCAAGAAATTTTCCATTTCAAACTAAATACAATACATGAGTATAATGTGACTCAACCCGTCGCCGTTTCCAATTGTGTTTTAAAACAATTGTATTATTATTATTATTATTATAACTGCTTTTCTTAAAATTGTTATCAATTTTTTTTTTTTTTTTTTTTGCACTAACGCCCCCTTTCATCTTCTCTCCCTCCTTCTGTCTATTGCCTCTACCATTTTTCGTTGTTACAATGTGTTGAACTTCAAGTCTATACTAATCGATCGTTGCTGTGAACTAACATTTTTAACAATATTTTTCTAATTATTTTTCTTTTAAAAAAAACCCCCATCATTCATACACAAATGACACAAAAAACATATTTCTTCTCTTTTTTTTTTGTTTTTGTTTTTGATAACCAACAAATGCATTGTTCTTCAATTGAAAAATTTAAATTATAAAATTTTTGCAAATAAATAAAAAAATGAACAAATAAATTTGTGGAATCGTGGATCTCGGGTGAAATGTCCACAAAATTGATGATGATGATGATGATGATATGATGATGCTGATGAAATTGAAATGCAAAGCGGTTATCCTTGGGCATGTTGCGTAGTGATCTTATGCTTGAGACGAGTTGTGTAAATCGGACAATAAAATCAAAATCAAAATCAACAACAACATCAGCAACAACAAAGACAAGCAATAAAGAAATAAATAAAGATCAACATGGTAAACAACAACCAACAACAACAAATCAATCATCATCAATGAGTGAAATCAAAAACTCAAATTCTTCACATATAAAAGCTGATGGTTCTGGTACTGCTGCTGCTGCTGCTGCTGCTATTGGAAATGATAAAGAATCTAAAATTTTGTATAATGTCAAAAAGGAAGTCTATGAATCACTTGTGGCCGAAAGTATTACCATCAACAACAACAATAACAACAACACAAAGAACAGCAAAAGTTATCTTGATCTTGATGCTGCTTTAGTTAATATTGAAAATGTTAATGCCGTTGCTGCTAAGAATGTTGATCATGATGATGATGATGTCAACTGCAGGAAACATCTGATGAATAAAGATAAGCCAAGTGCCTATTGTTGCTGGAAACAAGTTGAGATTAATACCATAGCATCGGGCTTTGGACATTTGGGTCCAGCAAGCAAAACAATACAAAGGTGTGCTGTGTTCTACTCTCTAATGATTGGTTTAATAGATTGATCTTTCATTAACTTCGGTCTGCATTTCATCGAAGTTTTCATATATATGTACATACCCTTCACACTAAAATGCATATCTATCATACATGGAACGAACTAGTAAGAATTGATTGATGAGTTAGTTCTCTTGGATCTGTTGTTCATATTCATATTTATAATTTCAAGACCCTTAATAAAGAAGATATATTATACATACATACAAGTAGATATGATTGGACAGTTTGTCAGTTCTTCTACTATATTGAAGTAGGTGATCCCTGACCCTGTCATGACAATATCATGTCCCAGACAGAAATGTTTCCTGTATAAAATTTCAGTTTCTCATTCCAAACATTTTAATAGAATACATAGATGCATTCGCAAGTTTTTCTCGTATTGTAGTGGAGCCAATCTTGACCATATTCTGATACAATATGTATTTAATCTGATGTACATATAGTAAATATTGAAAATCTCACCGAATACTGGAAGTCAATAAAATTTTTAAATATTGCTCAGTATTACAGAGACAGAGAGAGAGAGAGAGAGAGAGAGAGAGAGAGAGAGAGAGAGAGCA
Source organism: Amiota minor (assembly GCA_037043295.1). Lineage (NCBI taxonomy): Eukaryota > Metazoa > Arthropoda > Insecta > Diptera > Drosophilidae > Amiota > Amiota minor. Next base: position 41,144 of record JBAMAW010002676.1, read on the forward strand.
TAAATTGCTGCAGTTGTATGAATTTATTCAAGTTTAAATGATAAGATCTTGGATCGTAGATTGATTGTTTGATTTGGTGATAGATTTGTTAGGCTCAGGTCTTTTACATTATCTAAACTAGCGCTTCAGTGCTTTAGTTGTGTCTCCATTAAATTTTTGAATATTTTAACCAATAGTTAATACATAAAATATAGAATATTTCAAGAGAAGTGACATCTTAAATAAATGAAATAGGAAAGTTCTTTTCCTAAAGGTCTTCAATTCTACAAGTTCTTGGAAACAATCATAGTATAAGACTGATTATTGAGCCAAATACAATAATTTTTGTACATAGTTTAAAAAAACGACACATAAAATGCTTAAAATTGGGATGGGATCGAGACAAAATGAATTGTTCAAGAGAGGATACATAATTTTATGAACCATTGATCTAAACTTTTGTAATTTCACTTGTCCATGAAGTAGTACGAGGATATTCTGGTCATTTTCAGTGTGAAGGGTTATTTTTTTCCAAAAAAAAAAAAATATATATAAAATGCACTGACTTTTTTCTCGTATTGCTTTTATTTTTTTTTTTTTTTTTCTATAATTGATTAACTTTTTTATTATCGCTTTTTAATATTAATATTCGATTTTTGTTATTTGTAGACTTATTTTTTGTTTTGTTAGTCTGCATTGTCGACTGAGAATTGAATGATTTCCATAAGTTATTAATATTATTTTTGAATGAAGCTCTAATGTTCTGCTTAATTTTTCTTTTAATTCTACTAAATTTAATACTTAAATGCTGAATTTCATTAAATTGACTTTTGTTGTTTGTTTGTTTGTTTGTTTTGCCTGCTTTTCCTAATTATCTGAATGTCTAATTGCTTGCTTGTCTATGAAATGATCTTGAAATATGTTTTCATTTCTATAGAATAACCTGCCTGATTGCCTGCTGCCTTTCTTCTTTCCTACATGTGTACACACTCGTACTCGTACTCACAAAATATACAAATCTGCTTATAGTATTTTAATTTGGCACTTGATTTTTGTTCTGAGAAATATGACAAACACCTACCTTTCTGTGTACGACATACTCGTATGTATGTTATTGTATATAGGACATCGTGTATGTTCTAGAGTTGTAGATATTTCAGCATCAGAAACTTATGTCTGAAACGGATCTGCTTTATAGATTTTAAGAATAGTTTTGCATTGAAAATAAAAAATAAAAATGCAATAATTAATTAATATTAAAAATTAGATTAATACAATACAATAATTTTCCTATAGAAAATGTACGAGTACTTTTAAAAGTTCCGTCATCGTTAACTCACAAAATACTCGTAGTTATTTTCCCAAAAGATTTATGTACTTACCTACATATGTATGTATGTGATTCACGCTTAATGTTTTTAAAGATTAACCTAGAGTTTAGACCATGGAAAGGTCCATCTATGCGTTTGGGGTATAAAAATTCAAGTGCATATTGAATAACGTTGAGTTGTTGAATTTAGAAATTGGAAAAGTAATTGTAATAGTGTCATTGTCAAGTCAACTGATGAATCCAAGTTTCAGTTTGATAGGACAAAAAATAAAAAAGTTTTTCTAATAAGAACCTGAATTTTAATGGAGGTTTGTATGAGAGGTACCCTTCCTAGTGGTCCGATCAAACTGAAATTTCGATAATATAAGTTTCTGATGTATTGCCACCAACCAACAAAATTTCAAGATCATGGAGTTACTGGATCGTATAGCTGCCATTCAAACCAAAATGTTTCGTGTTTGGGCCCTTTTAAATTTTTGAAAATATTTTAGTATTTGTTGCTGATGCCCGGATATTCTGTCCAAATTTTAACCCTTTAGCTATTACGGACAGCGATAGGGTTCCGTTTGGTACCCTTCGGGTATGGAACCATAAAAAAAAGCATTGCTACAGACAAATCTTCATTTAATTGTAACATAATTAATTGATTAATTTATTATGAATTTAGTTTACAAAACATACTTACAATAACTGGAAAATTGTTAAATGTGAAACTTTAAATTTATTGGCGATCTAAAATCAGTGAATATTCAAAATTTCCTTTTGCTTTTCTAATTTTTAATGCTTTTAATGGGGTGGAGGAGTATATTTTTTGCCTTTATTTACATACATATTCTTCTCTTCTGGATCTTTTTTTTTTTAATCTTCCAGAGTTTCTCTTTCTAAATCTCAATTTTCATGTCGAAATATATGTATGTATATTATTGTCAAATTACCTTTACCTTAAGATGTCACATTTTAGGAAATTTGTATTTCTCTCTTTTTCGAGTTTTCGTCATCTTGTTTCTTCCATTTACATACATCATGCAAATTGTTCGCTATCTCGCTTTCATTTGTGCTCATAATGATTTGATGAAGGAGTGAATTATACTACCAACTCATGTATCACGAGACATTACACAATTTCACCTCTTTATAGTCATTTTATCATTTTATTTTTCTTTCTTACTCACACATCTACTATACTACATAAAGAGTGATTTCTCTATTTCGATCTTTTTCTCTTTCATTTCGACTCTTTCTGTCTCACTCTTCATTCGCTCGATCTGAATTTCTTATTTAAGAATATTTTTTTTTTTTTATATAAAAACAAAAACACTTTCGTATACCTTTCATACTAGTAAAAATATTTATAAGAACTTATATCTATGAGTATATAGAAATGATCAGGATGACGAGAAGGATTGATTGGATCATATTCATCCGTCCGTCCGACAAGCCTTTCTCAATTGAATTTGAAAATAATGAATAAGTAATTTGTTAGTTGGAACCAGAGTCCTCCAATTACTGGGTGAGGTCAATACAAATTGAATGCCATCAAATAACAATTTTCTTACGTTCATCTTAAGTAAGTCTTTCCATGATAAAAATAAACAGTACTGGACAAAGAAATACTAGGTGCGAGCATGAGAAAATATTCAAGTAAAAGTATAATGCCCCACAATCAAAATACATTGTACGTATTTTATAAGTGTGGCAACAATGTTTACAAATGATAGAAATGGGATATCCCTTTAATGGAACTGTTTAACACTAAGATATTGCAAAGATCTGTCTTGCATTGGGATGATCTTAAAATTTTATTGTTGTTGTTTTGTCTAAAGGATCCCATCCTTTGTCTTAGTTCCTTTGTTTTGGATTAAAAATTTAAGAATGAGTTGAAAAGAATGCTGCGTAGCCCAAAAGGCCTTTGCCTTTGTCAAGGGAGTGGGTGTCTTGTTTATGTGTAGGTATGTTTCGAAAACTGAATGAATCTTTGACGTCACACGATATTATGAGGGAATAATTTTCGAACCTATGTAAGTATTTCATTTGTTCAATGACAAAATTTTCAAAATGACAAAACATGGCTGACTTCTACTATCTGTTTTTAATAATCCCATTATATTGTCTCAGATTATTGTTTATAGTATAGTCTCTTTCAACTAGAATTATAAGGGTTTTAAATGTCTTGGCTTATGTACGAATGTGACCACTAGTTGGATCAATATCATCATAGTATAGTATAGTAGTTACTTAGTAGTTTTTATAAATCTTTATTAGTTTTTGTATCGATCGATGGAAAGACTGTATTCCTTGTATTCAAAAGATTTACAAATGACATTAAAAACATTGAAAATATTGTGCCTGTAATGTGTGAAAGGTATCGATTGTTGGTTGTGTAAGCTTCGGTGAATCCCCGAAGTTGTTGATTTGTTGTGTTGTTTTTGTTTTTATAATAATTTATTAAATAAATGAATAAATTTTATATATAAAACTACGAGTATTTATTTAAATTTATATATGTGTGTATATATATATATATATATATATATATGTATGATAAAAATCAATTACAGGCTGTTTGCATTGGTCTATTACGTTCCGACTATTTGGGTCATGTTTACGAGGGCGGTTCTATAAAACAGGTTGAAATCAACACGATTGCCTCCAGTTTCGGTGGCATTGCCACATATATGATGCCTCTACAGAGGTACATTATACACTTAAAGTACTCACGATTCCAGTGCACACTCATTAATCTCCCACTCTCTCTCTCTCTCTCATGAATAATGTACAAAATTCTCGTAACTCTCATCTACTTTTTATAACCTGTTTCGACAATAGTTTCTTAAAATTTCATATAAAATTAATAATAATTTTGTTTTTTTTTTTCTTTATTTTATAATTTTTTTTTTTTATATTTGCAAAATTTTCAATTTTAAAAAGTTTCTTCAAGCTATCATCATGCACGCACAAAATACAATCACTTACGCACTCAATCACTTACTCACGCACGCACGTACGCACCCAAGCAACCACGCTTTTGACTGTAACGTGTAGCTCACTTGGCAATCATAAGTACTACAATATGTACACTACCTGAGATCTACTACTCTTACATCATGCATATACTTCCTACCTACTTAGTATGAGTAGGACATCTCTGAATGTGTAATCTTGTAAAATACATACTTTTTTGTTGGTTGGTAAATACATACACTGCGCGATATTAGACATTGGCACATCCCCTCTCGTTAGAGGTTTCGGCTCAATTCTAGCCAAACTGAAATAGCTAAAATTTCAAAATTTTTTGTCGTTTGTAGTGGATTCAATTCTGAGTTAAATAAACCAAATAGTATTGTTTTTCTGTTTTTTTTCATAAATTTTTTTGCAATATAACACAAAAATAAAGCAATTCCAAATGCGACGTCAGGAGCCCCTTTTTTTTCTTTTTTTATAAGATTTTTGTCATTATTTTTTTTTTTCTAAACTCATACATTCAGTAATTTGAACATTTCCCAATAAATTTAAGAATGTGTTGATCCTCCCTTGTTGAATATAACCTCGTAGATTCGATTGGGAAGTAACTCGTATAAATTCTGCTTTGTTAGAATATTGTTTTCCAGACTAGTAAACTTTACGAACCAGCCATCCCCACATGTTTTCTATTATATTGATGTCGTGTCGGGTGAGTAAGGCGGCCACTGCAGAAAACTGAGATTTAGTCGCTCAATCCATGACTTAACCACCCGACCAGTATGTATTGTGGCATTGTCGTGATGAAAATTCCATGGCAAATCAGCAAATAAAATTTTTAATTGGATAAAATCAGTTTCCAGTAGTCCAATGTAAGTCGTTGCCTTCATAATTGATGTCAAAAACTGCTACTCGCATGTATCATAATATGACCACCACACACACCACCACACCCCCTTCCCGACTGTGTAGGTCATGAATATAAGAGTTGTATCCGTCTGGACCTTCCAAATTCCGAAAATAGCAAAAACCATATAACAGGATCTTTCCAGTGCATGCGCTCTCTTTACCAGTGTGGGCACATACGAAAATGAGGGAGGGGTGTGCTAACTTAATGTCGCGCAGTGTATGTACTCATGTTACTTATAAATACATATAATTCTGGAGTTTTTCTTTCTTTGCTCCTTTTTGATTTTTTTTATTTTTTGATTTATGTTTTTTGATGATTTCTCAATTAACTTTTAACATATTTCCTTAAATGATTATTATTATTATTATTTTTAGCTCTTGTTGTGTGATAAGTTTAAAAATTCTTAGTTTTTTTTCCATCGATCAGCATTTAAATATTTTTTTTTATTTGTTTTTGTTTTGAAATAATTAAGATTATTGGGTCACAAATAACATTTGATCTTTTCTCTCTTCTCTTTGTGTAAGATTTGTAACATACGTAAATATATTTTATTTTTATTTATTGTTTTATACCTAAAATTGCTTGTTTCGCTTTCACTTTCTCAAGTAAATACTATACTAAGGTCTAAGGTGCCTTGCAAAATTATAGAACCACCTAAAAATTTTTGATTTCTTAAAACCGAAAGACTGTAGGGTATCACAATGTTCTGCGAAAATGTGTGGAAGGCAAAATAACAAACTTATAACGGTATTTGGTAAAAATTTTTTAGTGTAAAGTTTTAAGCAATTCAAAAAAAGAGCTTTTTTTACTGTTGTATTTCTATAGAACTAATAGCGTTTTATTTTTATTTTGAAATGAATAACATGATTTTATTTATATTATTGACTTTAATTTAATTAATTAGGCTTCCGTTTGCTAATATGGTCTGGAAAATACGATTCTTCATACTGTCAATGAGATTTTTAAGCAAATTTGGTTCCAATTGGTCCCATTCTTATTATTATTATTATTGTCCTTTTCAACACTGCAATGGAATCATATTGTTTTTGATTGATTGTTGTAAATCATTCGGACTAGTATTCCCCATATGTTTTCCATCGGATTTAGGTCTGGAGAACAAGCGGCCAGTCCATAACATCAATGGGTTCTCCAGAAAACCAAGACATGGTTTCGCGACTCACGTGAATTCTGGCATTATCTTGTTGGAATGTCCATTCTGTTTCAAAATTTTATCTAATAAATGGCACTAGGCTCATTCCGAGGACATAAATGTAGTCGCTGATCTTCATTTTCGAGGATACAAATTGAATTTCTAAACCCGCCCAAATCATAAGGCTTCCTCCTTCAAAATTTCGCTTTGAAACCACCAACGGCTCCTTTCTAATATCATGCCAATACCCTCGGAAACCGTCTGGACCATCCAAAATCCACTTTTTTTCGTCAGAAAATATGACCTTAAAAAAGAAAAGTTATTAAAAACCATCACACAGCGGTGTGGTGCATTTTCCGCTTATGGATTCCCAGTTTTGGGACATATTTTCTTTTGCGAATCCCAACCTAGCCTGCCTATGGCATTGTAATAGTCTCAGAATAGCTTTTATTATAGCGTACGTAATGTTTTCGCTTCGCTTTAAAAGCCTGGAAATAGTCGATCGATGGACTTGAACGTCAACAATCTTTTATATAATATGTCTGCCAAACTTTTGGTTGAATTTCTCGCAGACCTCAAAATTTTACGTTCTTCGCGATGATCTAATTTTCTTTTTCCTCCCCCAGAATTTCTTAGCCCGTAGCCCACCGGATCTTTCAAAAAATCCATAATTACGTGATGACTTCGATCAATTTTCCTGGCAATTTCCCGAAATCCCATATTGTGCTCTCTAAAAGCCAATATTTTTTCTTTCTCAATATCTGTCAATCGGCATAATTAAATTTCACAATTTTTTTTTACTTTACTTGATCAAACAACTGACAATCACTTATTAAAATAGTTTACAAACAAATAAAAAGTAATTGGTTCTATAGAAACGCAACAGTAAAAAAAGCTCTTTTTTTTTTAATTGCTTAAAACTTTACACTAACAATTTTTACCAAATACCGTTATAAGTTTGTTATTTTGCCTTCCACACATTTTCGTAGAACATTGTGATTCCCCCTACAGTCTTTCGTTTTTAAGAAATGAAAAATTTTTAGTCGGTTCTATATTTTTGCAACGCACCTTATGTATATTACATATCTAATTTTATTTATACAATTATGGTATTGTATGTATATGTATATGTAAATGCGAGTATATTAATTGTGTTTATTAATAAATTTATTCATAAATTAATTTAATTTTTTTTTTTGTCGTCTTAATATGATTTTTTTTTTTTTGTTTTGTTTTGTTTTAGTTTAAATTTTGTATGTAAAAATTGCAAAAATTTATATATAAATAACTTATTTAAATTTTACTTTCCTTTCTACACACACACACACACACACACACACATACGAACACACACAAAATTCTTGCTTCAAAAATAGTTTCATTATGCGTGAATTGGGCCATGAGGAAAAGTTAAAAAACGTAAGTACTTGCAATCTCTTTGAGTAATTGTATTGTAATTGATTATTATTATTATTATTATTTACTTTTTATTGGATAATTAGATGCCACCAAATGAGGCACTCGAAGGTCTTTGCAATGGCATGATAAAGGCCTGGGAACTGTATGCGAAGCCACAATCGGTCATACTTTTCATAATTGAGGATATTTCTTATAATATTTGTGATCAACGTTTCCATGAGTTTTATATACGTGAAAAATGTCCACATATCAAAGTATTGAGACGTACTCTGACCGAGGTTCATAAAGAAGGCAAACTGGGGCTCAAAAAGGAGTTGTTAATGTAAATATCAGTCAAGTATTATCAATCTAAAAGAATATAAATGTATGTGTATTTTTTTTTTTTTTTTATTAGCGGTGGTGGCTCCACTGAAGTGGCGGTTATATATTTTCGTGCTGGCTATGAACCTGGCCATTATCATTCGCAAAATGAATGGGACGCACGTTACTTGATGGAATGTTCATTGGCCATCAAGTGTCCATCGATACAATATCATTTGGCTGGTACCAAGAAAGTGCAACAGGCTCTGGCTCAGCCAGCGGTTCTCGAACGCTTCATAAGCGATCCAGAAGAGATAAAAGCAGTGGGTAAAATATTTACCGGTCTCTATTCGTTGGATGATAATGAAATTGGCAATGCCACCTATGAGATGGCATTGAAGACACCTGAGAAATTTGTATTGAAACCACAACGTGAAGGTGGTGGCAATAATGTCTATGGTCTTGACATTCCAGACGCTTTAAGGGTAATTTTTATTCTGTTTCTCCTTCTTATTTTGTATCTTACTTTTTAATTGAATACAATATTGTTTAGCGCATGACCCGTGTGGAACGTTCGGCTTGGATCCTAATGGATTTAATACATCCACCAATCTCCAAAGGTTATATGATTCGTCCGGGCGGTGAAATGCCACCACCCATGGTCGAAATGGTTTCCGAGTTGGGTATTTTTGGTGTTATCATTGGTGATGTTGATGGCAACGTATTGCATAATTATCAATCTGGTCATATGCTACGCACAAAGTTATCAACAGCCAATGAAGGTGGCGTTGCTGCTGGCCTTGGAGCTCTTGATAGTCCATATTTGGTTGATGCTGATGATGATACTGTTGCCGATGACTGTTAATGACTTGACTGAATTTAATACAGCTAATAACTAATAGCCAAAAAAAAAAATATATATAAAATAAAATAGCGGACCTTTGGCTGCTGTATCTGGCCATTTGTTGCTCAAAACGACGTGCACATGTTGTATTCATAATTGTTTGTTGTGTATATTCTTTCATTTTAATTAAGTGAAGAAAACTACAATAACTTTTTATACACACTTAGTATGTATTTTGTTTGTCTCTTGGTCCTAAAACGAAAGTTGCCTTCTGTCTCTTAATTCTTAAATTCCATGTGCAATTACTTCAATCTTGCTGATTCCATTTTAATAATAACATAAAATATTTTTTATACCAAAAAGAAAGAGAAATACAACAATTTTAGATAAGTTAAATAAAATCCCAATCATTTTTATTAAAATACATTTATATTTCTATTTCCAATTTATTTCATCAAGACAAGTTCGATTAAACAAGCTTAGTTATTCATCGTTTTAGAATTTGATATATGCAAGTATGTAATCCGATTGTTGTTTAAGTATAACTCAGCAATTCTCTTTATCAATCCATAGTCAAATCCAGATCACTAAGCTTACTCTTTGTTACCGCCATCGACTCTTTTTGTCTATAGAATTGAACTTCGGTACGATAGGCATGGTTTTGATGACTTCGCAAAAGCATATGCGGGACAATATTATGCTCAGAGAGATTCATTAGATCATGCATATCATAATTATTACAGTCGTCGTCGCCATATGTTATGGATTTCTGCAAGAAAATTTAAATGCGGAAATGCAAAGTTCAGAATTAACTATAAACTATAAAGTTTTGATATTTCTAAGTTTACCTTTCACAAAGTGAATAGAGTTTGTTCAAAAATTCTGACAGACCAAAAAGTCCAATTAGAATGGCAAAGAAGTCATGTCTATTATGTAATATGTAACACCTTTTTTGTTTACAATAACATGTACCTGATTAAATATTCATAATCGGAATGCAAAAAGTTCTGAGCGACCACTATAATAACTAACTAATAAACGTGAAACAGACAGTTTTTCATTTACCTAATAACATGGTGCGACAATTATGTACTTATTATTACAGATCAGAAAAAACTCGATTGTTATTCTTTAATATATTCTCCTCTCACTATAATATAATTGTTACATCGATTCAATAGTTTCAAACTCATGGTGCATCTTAATCTCTTCAAAATTAGTTTCATTTTGGACTTTGGCGCTTAGTTTTTGGATCATATTGAAAGGACTATAATTCATCATAGTAATCTGTAATGATTGATGGTTAAATGTCAACTGATCGTTGTAAAATTGATTTGGTTATGGTCCAGGAGTGCTAAAACATTGAAATAACGTCTTCCGTGTATAAATGCCATCAGTACTGATACTTTGTATTGTACTACGAGTATGTTATGTCTTATACGTAGGATTATTGTATTGCATTTGTCGATTCACTTATTAGGAATACTAAACTAAACGGATATGTTTGCGGTATTTTCACATAAAATAACAAATTTTACATTAATCAGACTTTAATTGATTGGCTTGGGACATTTTTTAGTCATACATTATACATTTTGACTAAGACTTCCACTTGGGGAAACTAGAATTGCCCCAACTAAATAATAATTATAAAGCTGATAATTATGAATCAGCATATCTAAGAGTAAAAGATCCCTTACAGAGAGACAGAGAGTTAAAGCAGGAACGGCGAATCTTCATTGTTCCCATTGTTTTTTGTGGATGGCAATTTAAAATTGTGTTCGGAGTCTCTTGGACTCATCATGAAAGGCATAAAATATTCGGTGTAACCGAACTGAGTTTTCTTTTCTTTTTTTTTTTTTTTTTGTAACAAGTTTTGTGCATATTTTACCGTTGGTACTAATTTATATAATGGTTCCAAAGGCTCATAATTATCATTATTTTCACCATCTTTCTTAGGTGGTCGTCTTAGATGATAGTGTCGCCATATGGGAAATTTCAAATTAAAAATTAACGAAACTGTGGCCGCAGTACCAAATGATTCCAAATCACAAACAGAATGTGGCTCATATTCTAATGAAATCACAAGCATTAAATGATTTCCCACCGCTCCAAGCTCATCATGACTGCACGATGTATCTGGATCTAAAGTAGCTAAAGGCATTACAGCTGTCATATTGATAGGCAGTTCTAGAGCAGCCGCAGCTCGTATAGCTGATATCAAGACAGTGGCATTGACCTGTTGAGCCAAAGCATTTTCTTCTTCAGCATGCAAAAAGACACCAGAACTATTATTAACCATATGTATATTGATTAATAGATTAATAGAATATTGAATTGAATCATAATTTACCTGTTCACTTTGATACTATTGTCCAATAATAGAATAGGAGTGTTATTTTCACTGACACCACGATAGCTTAAATCTAACAGAACCGGCGTCTTAAATCCACAATCATTTGATGATGTTTCAAGCAAATGTTGACGCTGCTGTTGCATCCATTTCATAATGACGCCACTTGAGCAAAGTTCTGGTTCATCATCATTATCAACATTACCATCAGCAATAGTGTTTATTAATTGTCTTTGAGAAAGTAAAGCAGCCAATGGGATATGATTTTCCATATATTGACATGGCATAAAACCGTTTTTCTTCTTGCCATCATCTATTAAAAGAACCCCAGCTGTATCTAGCAATTCTTCATAATGTTGCCAAGGAACTTTGGGATAGGTGTTTATATGTTGTGAACTTAATAAAGTGCCGTTGCTGTTGCCTCTGCGATTATGGACAAAGTCACCAAAATCAATATGATTTCGACCCAAATGTAGGCTTATGCATGAATAGTGACCATCATTGTGATAATAGTGAGTACGCATATAATGTGCAGCATAACAAACTCCATTCGAGCCATCATAACTAAAAGAACTTTTATTCCAAATACGAAACATGTCACTATTGCAATTTTATTTGAAGATTTTTGTATATACATAAATGGTTCTGTACCTACCTACCACACTCAGTCAAGGCTTGAACAAATGAATGCTGCAAATACACAATACACAGAGTCAAAATCAACAAAAGTGACTCACTTACATACATATGTATGTACATAGGTATGTACAATATGTAATACGCACCGGTAGATCTTCAAAAACCCTTCGCAACAGCGACGTGAATGTGGTACTTAGCCCTTGTCCACTGGTGTTGGTGTTGGGCTCATTATTACTGTGATATTGTTGTTGATCAATACTGTTGGCACCATATGTTCTTAAGTTGGACTCATCATCGAGCGCTGAAACCCTGAACCTTAAAAAATCAGTATGAAGCATTTTTATTTTTTTTTTTTATTGTGGACACAGATGGTACAGTGATGAAATTTTTTTTTTTTGTTTTTATTTAAAAAATATATATAAATAAATACAAATAACTATTCAATACTTTAACATTTGATATATCGAATAGGCACACTATTCTTTTTTTCATAAAATAAATGAGCAAAGAAATTGTGTAGCCAAGTAAGTTTTTGAGTACATATTTCTAAATACTATGTATTCGTATGTATATTTTAATAATAATTATTGATTGCACCAAATATTGCATTGCTAATGGAAGATGTATGTATCTACATACATATGTATGTAAGAATATACTTAGTATCGACCTACGGCAGCGCAAGTGTATTATGTATTATATTTTACTAGCAATCGACCCTCCTTGGCATGGGTGCAATATAAAAAAATATCGCTTTGATATTGATAGCAAGAAATTTTATTAATTCAGTTTTTTACAATATTTTGTTTACAATATGTCTTTGTATACAATGTTTACAGCTTTCTTGACATCAGTCGATACGAACAGATTTTGTCTTGAAGTGACGCGCGCAAAAGCTACATATAACTGTTCATGGGAAAAACACTCAATGCTCAGATCTAATCCCACAACGTTGAACATTTGACCTTGTGATTTGTTAATTGTCTTTGATTAATATTTATACTGTAAGAGGTCATAAGATCGGTGCATCTCGGATATTCTGTTCAAGTTGTCGTCACGATTGTGCAATACAATATCTCGTTAATCAAATTGTTGTCCAGCTATCACAACTGCAACTTCACTCGTAGATAGGGCATTATAACAGCCGATGTGTTTCTCCAGCAGTCACTTTATTTACATGGAATACGATATTAAAGTCGGATGCTCCTGGCGGTACGCTCTCAATAGCAGTTTTGAAAGACTGTATGTAGCAGTTATGCGAATGTAACAAATCTTGTGAATGTCTTACCAAACTTTGATCCATTGGTTGCGCGACACTGTTGTTGTAATTTGTATTGTTGCCAATCAATAGAACATTTGCGCAAATATTTGTATGGTCAATGCCTACCTTTAAAATTAATGTAGTTGCAAAAATGTATATGTGTAGTGACTGAAAATTAATTAAATATTTCTATTATTGAATCAATTATTTATGTACATGCAAACCTTTCTAAGAAAATTCTTTAATGAACAGTGAAAACCGTATCAAAATACGTTGCGTGGTTTAGAAGTAATCAGTATTCCAACATCTTAAAATTTCACAAAAACAAATGAACGAACAAACGAACGAATAAACTTCAATAAAAACTATTGCAGTCACAAACTTATTCTCATTGAGTTCGGTCGTGCATTTATCTTGTGCTCCCTTTGTCGATTTTCTTGACAAATCAAACAAAGCAAAACAACCATATCAACAAATTTTGATCTTATTGAATTTGTTATCAAATTTCGCTAAATAGTTGCCGAATTTGTTATTGTAAATAAGTTTTTTTTTTTTTGGAGATGAGTTCGGGAGTGCCTCCGGATCGAGGTGGTGGCCAACCTCCGGGGCAAGGTATTAAACTGGATAAGACAATTTTTGCTCTTAAGTCTCTCTCTCCTGGACCTAAATACCTGGTGGTGACACGGATTAATAGTTCAGAATCCTTAACCAATGTTTCTCCTTTCCTGATAAAAAAAAAAAGTGATTGATCGTATTTGTCCCAGCGAGGTGGAAATGTGCAAAAAATTAAGCAATGGTTCAATATTAATAAAAACCAAAAACCTAATGTAAGCATTGAAACCAATTTAACTCCGTTCCTTATCATCAAATATAGAAATAGAGATAACGGAACATGCTACGCTGAATTTTATTAAAGCAGTTGTTTACTGCAATGCAAAGGTATATCGGCAGAAGAGATTAAAGAGGCATTGAAATCACAAAAGGTAACGGTAGCAAAAAAAAAATTATGAAGAAATCCGGTGACTCACTCGTGGAGACGGGTTTGGTTATACTGACTTTTGAAGCTACTACAACTCCTGAACATATCAACATCGGCTATGAAAAAGTCAGGCTCCGACCTTATATTCCTCCCCCCATGCGATGCAACAATTGCCTCCCCTATGGACAAACTGCTAAAATATGCAAATGTAATAAAATCTGTCCATTCTGCGATAAAAATTTCCATCTCAACATCGATCAAAACGATATTTGCTCATTTCCAAAAACTTGCATTAACTGCAACAGGCACAAAATCGAGCAAAGTGACCATTCAGCCTTTGACAAAAAATGCCCTACTTTTTTTAGAGAAAAGGAAATACAGGCCACAGTTGAAAAAGTTGGTAGAAAACCAGCAAATGCTATTTATAGTAACAGACATCAACATAAGCCCGTAAGATACGCAACGATAATCAAACCTAATTCTTCTGCATCATCGCCATCGACCTTGTCGACTATCATATACCCCACCTAGCAGCATGAGGACTACTGAGCCAGCCAACAACAACAAACAACCATCCAGTACGCAAACAGGGTCCTCTCGTCAGCTAACGGATTATTCGGACTTAGCAATGGATACTAACAACGACCTAACTGGCCAATCGAAACAGGTACTGTTGTTACCAAAAAAACACCTCGCGACATAAGAGACTTCAGGTAGCAAAAGAAATAAATAGCGGTAAACATAAAAAATGAATCAAACAAAACTACCTCTAACATAACTATGAACGGGCATTCTCCCATAGATTCATCTGACAAATATGCCATTTGAGTCTGGAGATAGCAATTAGCACTAACCATTCAGTATCAATATAGTCTTTGCGCGTGATCGGGCTTCGGGTACACTCATCAATACTTCTTCAGTATGGGTGGGGGTGTCCGTGGCCCGGTCACGCGTAGCGACTTAAATCATATCAGAGGTCCCGGAGTGGCGCATGGTTTTGTCATTACAATTCAGTGCGTTACTCTTGCATCTCTCCATATCAAAAGCATATAGGAGTTGCAATGCAACATCAATTTAGCTTTATAATTTTCTTATTATCTAAAATGTCATTAAAAATCATTCAATGGAACATTAATGGATATGTAACCCATTACAATGAACTCCTTATGCTTGTTAAAAAGTACAATCCTAAAGTTTTATCCCTACAAGAAACACACTTACATTCAACATCCAATATTCCAATTCCAATCAACTACAATCTCTATAATGTCGATACCTCCCATACTAGATATGGAGCGGGTTGGTTTTTTGGTGCATAAATCTCTAGAACACGCCTTTACCTCTGTCAATGGTAACACCGATACCATTGAAATGGAGTTAATTTCTAAGATCAAATTTAAAATTATTTGTACATATTTTCCTCCTAATTCAAACTTCTCATTTAATGATCTGGAAAACTCCCTACGCTGTTCTAATATTCCCACATTAGTCACTGGTGACTTTAACTCGTGGCATACTAGCTGGGGATCTGTTAAAAATAACCGAAAAGGAATTCTAATTGATAAATTTATTACTAAATCCAACTTTATTCTTCTAAATGATGGTGCTCCGACCCATTTTAGTACGCATAATACACTAACTCATATTGACCTTTCTTTTTGCACTCCTGAACTAGCCGTTCATACTCATTGAAATACTGATTCATCTCTATCCACTGGAGACCACTTCCCAATTATTATATCCGCTTTTTTCCACTAATAAAACGCAAACTCCTAATAAGCCTAAATATATCACTGAACATCAAATTTCATTCCACTTTCCCAACAAGTAATGATGTAAATAAAGAAGCAGCCAACTTAAAGAAAATTATTCTCTGTGCAGCTAGCCCAACTATCCCATAAACACCAGGCTGTTTTCAACGTAAAAACGCTCTTTGGTGGAACAAACGATTAGACGAGCTAAAAAAGAATAAAAAGAAACTCCTTCAATCTAACATAACTCAAAACAATATCTTAAATTACAAAAGAGCAAATGCTCTTCTAAAAAGAGAAATCAAGTGAGCTAAGGATCAATCGATTACTAAATTTACTTCTACTATTAATCCTCGCACTCCAATTGATAAAATATATAAAAATTTAAAACACTTCTCCGGCTATAAATCTAAATTTAGTATCCATTCCATCACGTCCTCAACCAACCCTAATCAGTTTTTAACTGATGGATTCGATATCGCAAATGAACTTACCAAGTTTTGGTCCAACTTATCAGAAGATACAAATTTTCCTAGAAGCTTTCGTCTTCTAAAAAAGAACATATTAAACAAGATTCCCACCATTTGTAATAATCCAAAAGCGATGCCGTTAGAATCTGACATTAAATCCCTAGAGCTTGCTATATCAGTCAACAAGTTAAAAGGTAAGACCCCGGGCTTAGATCGGATTACTTACGCAATGACTCTCCAAATATACAAAGCTCGATTACTTAACTTTTATAACAACATATTAAACAGCCAGCTTCCTCAACAATATAAAACAAGTTCTGTCCTACCTATTGCAAAGCCAAAATCCCCTAAACACCTGCCCCAATCATATAGACCTATGCTCAACGCTCAGACTCCATAAAGAAATAGACTTCATAGCATACGCTGATGATTTTAATATAATCATTAAATCCAACAAAGCCAAAAATCCCAGGCTAAACTTAACTGCGCTATTTACAGACATAGATATCTGCTGTATCTCGTCAGGAGCAACACTTGCTACCGCGAAATGTAAATACATCCACATTTGCAGAAACAAAAACTGCTCTTGCACAATAATAGTTCCAAATACACAACTCCAAGAATTTACTTCCTTAAATATATTAGATAATCATTTTAATAATAAATTTCGATGGAACTCTCATATGCAGCATCTAAGCACTGCCGCATCTACCCAACTAAATGTTATTAACTGTCTATCTAATCCCAAGCTTAACTGCAATAATTCAACCTTACTCTCATTGGTAAAAACACTTCTTCTAAGCAAACTTAATTACGCTTTGCCGTTTTTTGGATTCGCACCCAAAGCACTTTTAAATAAAACTAAAACTATATTAAACTCTGCTTTACGCTTTGCACTTGGTGCCTTTCGCACTACCCCAATTAATAATCTCTATTTTGAAGCAGATTGTTTTACATTGGATCACGAAAGAAACTTAAACTGTGCCAAATTATCCAAAACACTTTTCCCTAGCAATGATTCCCCCTTAGGCTTACTAACCCGGAAAATAGCTAAATCTAAAAAACAACCTAAGGTGCTTTCTACTATTCATAGAATAATTTATACCTGCAACACCCTAACTCTACCATTCCTCCCTCCCCCTCGACCCATAATGTTCCCCCACCTTCATGGAACCTAATGCCTTCATCTAGTAACTGTTCTTTTCATAACTTTCTAAAATCTGATACCAACCCAACCCAACCAGTTCCGAGCACTTTTCAACAACTTAAAAGAAGAACTTTGTAACTTTAACTTCATTTACACAGACGGTTCTAAATCGGACAATAATGTGAGTTATAGCGTCACTCATGAAGATGCAATAATCAAAAATGCAATCTTACCTAACCATAGCTCCATCTTTACAGCAGAAATAGTAGCTATAATAGAAGCTGCAGAATTTGCCAAAAATAATAGAGGTAAATTCGCTATCTGTTCCGATTCCCTCTCTTCAATTAAATCTATTTCTAACATAACTTCAAATAATTTTTACGCAAACAAAATTAAAAATATTCTTATCCGCAACCCTTCAAAAGTAATTTTAGTTTGGATCCCAAGTCATTGCCTGATTGTTGGTAATGAAATGGCTGACAAAGTAGCCAAAGAAGCTGCTTTCTCTCCGCTCCATACAACGCCGAATTTTTCCTCACAAGATTCTGTGATATACTTAAAATCGCATTTCAATTTGTTCCTGTATTGAAAGTTCAACTCTCAATCATATTCTAGTTGAATGCCCAAAACCAACCAATACGTAGTTTATATTTCTCAAACACAGATCCCCTTTCCATCCTTTCCAACCCTACGTCACATAATATTAATCTCATTTTGCAACTCTTAAAAACATCTAACTTATACAATCTAATTCTAAGGCACCCAATGTATTATTTTATTTCTAATCTTTATATACCAAACACTATTATAATATCCTAATCATAAGTATAAATAGCTTAGTTGTATTAATTTTGTATTTTAATTAATATTATTGTATTGTATCTTTCCGAGCTGAAGGCCTTTGTCGCTATTGCTCATTAAATATTTTTAATTATAACTAAAAACTATTGCATTTTAGGCACCCATTTACGGTAGGTTCTATCCATAATTGTATCAACAAGACTATCTATTGGATGAACAATAAATGGGATTGCTGCAAGGCCCAAAGCTGTTGGTATTGTTTTGTTTAAAATGCGCGGAAGTTTACTTTTGTTAACCATTTGCCGACTGAGCCAAGTAATGCTAAAAATTAAAATTACAATTAGAACATTTCTATGTGTTTGACAATTTACGAGTCGTTTGTAATGATACAAACCGATTAATTGTGAAGCCCGGTATACAAATGGAAGCTAATATTTGCCAAAGAAATACATCAGTTGTTGCAATGGCTACCTGTCGTTCATTGGCTTCATCCAAATATGATTTGCGTCCCTTATCATAGGCATCAAGAATTACATAGCCAAGAGCAATACCATATGAAGCAGATACAATTGAATTTGGCACCAGAGGACGAAAGGCTTCTCCCACTTCATTGGTATAGCCTACAAAGAATACAAACATTATTATTTACATCAATAAGTTTATTAAATAAGGCAATACCAAGTGAGCAACGTACCCATGTAACGTATGAAAGTCTCACGATATATATCGACTTCAGGAGTAGCCGATTCTTTGCGTAGATTTGATGGATTGCTCATGTTTATTGCTTGTAGACTCACTTAATACTGTAAACAGACCAATTTCAATTCCATTTTCACTCTACTGTCAACTACTATGCTTATATAATGTTGAATTTTGTAGTCGTGTGTTTGCTTACTTAGCACTGTAATTACATACATATGTACATCAATTTAAAAGTCGGGTGACTAACATATCAAATTTTGTAGTGCGGAGGCAAGGGCACCAACCAACGCACCATTTATTCATTCAGAGTAGCGCGCATTACAGTGTTGTATGTATTTAATATTATTTATTCCTTCACTTTGATAAAACTTTGTTAACAAAACTTACTCTGTTTGTTTATGTTTCTTAAATTAAATTGAAAATTTGTTTCTCTAACCATTGTTAATGTTATTGTTTTCCCTTAATTTCATCTTTATTTTCTTGGAACCTTGGTAGCACTGTGCAGCGCAGAAGAGAACTGCAACTTGGCAGCACTGGTCCATTTCAGCGCAATTCTTTTTTTAGTGCCTTTTGTCCTATGCTTTTTGTTTCAGAAGAAAAACACAGAAATAAAGTGATGAATGGACGTGAAATAAGTAATTGTTGTTAAAGATTTAAGTAAAGAAAACTCCATAAATTGTTTGTGCATTATTAAGCATTCAAAATTATCACGAGTAAAATATAAAATAAAATAAAATAACATACAAAAAAAATTGATTGTAAGTCGATTTCAATTGTGTGGTGCATTGCAACTGAGAATTTTTATTTTCTATGACTTACTTATTTTTGGTTTCTACGCCTCTTGCATTTGTTTTGTTGCTGTTGTGGTTGTGGTGTTGAGTGTTTTGACCTGGCATTAGTCATATATTTTTGTTACAAATACAATATTTATTTGAAGAACACCTTTACCTTTTCGTTTATAATATAAACTCCTGCTCAAATTATAAAAATTTGCATGGCAATATTAAATAAAGTCAAAAATATTGTTGAATATACAATATAGTAATATAATGGAATGTAGTGACATTTAATCGATAATTAATACATTATACTTAAATAATATATAGTGTGACGTCATTAGGGTTTTTATCATCAGAACACACGCTCAGACTTAAGTTTATTGACAATTCAAGCGGTTCGTTAAACAACATTACATCGGAGTCGGAATCACCATCACCATCAGCATTACTATTACTATTATTAATATTGGTGTCATCAAAAAGTGACAGTAAGCAATGGCATCGGGCACTACTCTACAGAAAGCCATCGATTTGGTAACTAAAGCGACTGAAGAAGATCGCAATAAGAATTATGCTGAAGCTCTGCGTCTTTATGAACATGGCGTCGAGTATTTTCTGCATGCAATTAAATGTAAGTTCATAAGATTATATCAGATCAGATCATGTTTATTAAATATTAACTATATCTATTATCATTTAATGATTTTATGAAATAGATGAAGCACAAGGTGAAAAAGCCAAGGATTCAATACGGGGCAAGTGCTTACAGTATCTAGATCGTGCAGAGAAACTGAAAGAGTACCTGAAAAAGGGCAAAAAGAAGCCTGTCAAAGAAGGTGGTGAATCATCGTCCAGTTCGAAAGATGATAAAGATAAGAAAAGTGATAGTGATTCGGATGGTGAAGATCCTGAAAAGAAGAAATTACAAAGCAAATTGGAAGATGCTATTGTAATAGAAAAGCCCAAAGTGAAATGGTCCGATGTTGCTGGTCTAGATGCTGCCAAGGAGGCACTAAAAGAGGCTGTCATACTGCCAATCAAATTCCCTCATCTCTTTACTGGCAAACGCATACCATGGAAGGGTATCTTACTATTTGGACCACCCGGTACAGGCAAATCGTATCTTGCCAAAGCTGTTGCCACTGAAGCGAATAATTCAACATTCTTCTCAGTATCCAGTTCACATTTGATGTCAAAATGGTTGGGTGAATCCGAGAAACTTGTTAAGAATCTCTTTGAATTGGCTCGACAACATAAGCCATCCATTATCTTTATCGATGAGATTGATTCCATGTGCTCGGCACGTTCGGACAACGAAAATGATAGTGTGCGACGCATCAAAACAGAATTTCTGGTACAAATGCAAGGAGTTGGCAATGATACCGATGGCATACTTGTACTGGGCGCAACCAATATCCCTTGGGTCTTGGATTCAGCTATACGGCGACGTTTTGAAAAGCGTATATACATTCCGTTGCCAGAGGTTCATGCACGTTTAGTTATGTTTAAATTACATTTGGGCAATACATCACATGAACTAACCGAACAGGATCTCAAGGAATTAGCCGATAAGACCGATAGTTATTCGGGTGCTGATATTTCGGTTGTGGTACGTGATGCGCTTATGGAACCTGTACGCAAAGTACAAACTGCAACACATTTTAAGGTTTGTCTGCAGCATCACTTCATTTATTTACATTCATTTCGAAACTTATTGTGTTTCTTTTTTATTGTTGATTATTTGATTGTGTGCAGAAAGTCTCAGGTCCATCGCCATTAAATAAAGATGAAATTGTTGATGATTTGCTTGTGCCGTGTTCACCTGGCGATGAGGGTGCCTTCGAAATGCCTTGGATGGATGTACCTGGTCATAAACTTTTTGAGCCGCCCGTTACTATGGTAAATGGTTGTTTTAATTTGCACGCATGTACTACAAATTTCATTCCATTTCTTTTGATTGTAGCGCGATATGTTGAAGTCTTTGTCACGCACGAAACCAACTATCAATGATGACGATTTGATTAAGCTACGAAAATTTACAGAAGATTTCGGCCAAGAGGGTTAAATCATACCATATGCCTTCCATATGTACATTATCAGCATCACCCAAAATGATGAATGCAACCGAAACAGAAACCAGCAAAACAAAATCACGGCAATTTGAATTAAAACAAAATAAAACAAATACAAAACTAAAAATGAAAACCATATGAAATTTAATAAAATTAACCTTTTGGTCGTCATAGTCCATTCAAGAAGTGAACTTTCAGGATGAATTAAGTAAATCTTAGAAAGTACAAATTTGTTGCCTAATCATAATCATAATCATAAAGAAAAGACACGACTAGATCTGAATGTTCGTGCGTAATGTCTATGATAATTATAATTACTATTACTTCTTTTTTGTTCTCTTTTTTATTGTATAATTGTAAAATTATAACATTAATTTAATGCAGTTTTTTTGCTTTCTGAACCGCAACGCAGATACTTCGCTTTGGAATTTTTGAATTGTCATTTTGAAATTTATAGTAAGTAGTTTAGTGAACACCGACAACAACATACTACCTAAACTATCTTCTACACACATACTCGTACATACATACATATACATACTGTATTCTATCTAAATATTATTACTTATACAACAAACATACAAACAAAAATGTACATGAATATATAAAGCGTAAGAGGAAATTCAATGTAAAGCATCTTGGAATGCAATGCAATTGATTGAGTAATTATTAAAGTAAGATATAAGAAATGCCGCCAACGTTAGAAGGTAGCAACAAAAGAGTAACTCAGACGCAAATTGAGATTATGAGAATCGATGATCGATAAAATGATGTGAACGAATCAAATAAATATTTTTGTACGCGATCTATAATTTGTAAGAAATTTTTAATGGACTTTCTATCAAATGGATATTTGTGGGTGATGATGATTCAAGGACAACAAAAAAACAAAAATATAAATACTTTCTTTTGATGTTAGCGACTTACTGATGCTTCTTTGTTGGCACAACAATGTCAAGAATATGGATACTAAAACAATTAAGGACGGAAGTGTTGTTGCCAAGGACGCCAGTTTATCTGAATTAATTGAGTTGATTTCTGTAGATGAAACATCTACACCACATATCTATGTCTGTATGTATATGTATATACAGTATTCAAAGATATCAGAATAAAGTATTTAAATCTATAATACAGAAATATGCAAAGTCTCACATGAAAAGGCTAAGACAGTAGTATGGCAACAGCGAAGCTTCATTTTCTATTGAAGTCTCAATATCCCTTTAATGCTTATATGAAATACTTATATACAGTAAAAGCTCATAAACTGGAACCACATTTTAATTGATGTAGCTCGAATTTCTAAATTACGAATTCTAATTTCTGTACTATTTTTAATTTAAATTTCAGTTAAAAGCAAAATAGAATAAAATAAAAAATAAAAAAATAGAATTTATAGTATTTTTTAAAAACTTCTTTTGTACATAATTTGTTATCAATGATTGTGATTTTTTTTTTGCTGGTTTTTATGCGATATTATGATGTTATTAGTATATGCTTAGTAGACTCACATTTTTTACGCCACCTAAATGTTGGCGCTTTCATAAGCAAAGGAGTGAGACATTGTATCTAGCTGGTTCCATGCTTCGCTTTTGACTGTTGGACTGTTTGGATTTTTTCAATTTTCGTTAATGAATTTCTTAGATAACGTGATTGCTCTCCTGGTTTTACAATGGTTGTGTTCTGCACTGTTGAATTAGCCAACCAAATACCAATTCAGCATTTTCGACCAAAAGTTTTTAATTATTTTTTGTGGCAATTCAATTCTTTCACTCCATGGGAATATAAAACTTAGAACTTCAGGTTCTCATTTTTGAGCATTTAATGCTTCACAGCTTTTCATTCTAATAATTGTCACTTTTAAGAGATCTAATTTTTGAGTTTTTACTTTATCTGCATTCCATGAAAGGATGAATTTATACTACATAGTTCGTGAAGTGTTTAATTATAGAAAAGTTGACATCGAGACACGAATTTTTCCACTTTACTCCTTTTGTTCTTGATTCTTTTCTAACAGTTGAGTAGCAGAGTAAACATGTCATTGGATTGAATGAATCTAATGATTTTGCCCCCTGCCCAAGATGTCTATGTGTGCATTTTCGATTAAAGAATGATTCATTCTTTTTAAGGTTACATGTTCAGTATGAACTGGTATCACTTTAACCGCAATGAACACAGTTTCGAAATCATTAATCATCACATACTAGCCCCATTCATATTGCCAAGGTGGTAAAACAGTGAATAAACGAGCAAAATATGGAATCGCACAAGAAGGTGCCATACTTAAAGGACATAAATATTATAAACGTTTTGAGGCTGGGAGTCAAATTGACGACAACGGGCGCACCATGTATTGGAAAGATTTCCATTGGGACAGGAGATGCTTGTCCTTGAGAGTATATATTTATGTAATAAGGGGTCCATCCATCTATTCCTTTCTCTAATTTTTCTAAATGATTTTCTGTCTTTATTCTAGACTTTTATCATGACTTCAAATATAAAGACTTGTTAGAGATTGGGATGTTATAAAAAGATGAGAAGATAAGAGAACGCTGGGAGAGCCTTGTCGTCTAAAAAAGGAAGTCAGTGAAGCAAGTTTTCATTTTCAATTTTTAAATTTTATGAAACACATGTAATTTCTCGTCCCCAAAATCGTATCCCAATAAGAAAAACGGCAGGAGGAATGGAATTTTATGATTTTATTACACACATGAAAAAGCAAGTGATAAGAAATTTATACCTACAAAGATAGATAGAAAACAAATTTAACAAGAAAAATATTAAAAAAACATAAAAAAAAAATTATTATTAACAAATTGAAAATTTGACATATACGAAAAAAAAAAGAAAAAGACAACATTTAATTTTTTTTAAAATGGGGTCAAATTATTTCAAGCGTCCTATAAAAGATTTCGAAGCAAATGACGGTGGCACATTAAACGGCATTGCCAAGAAGCGTACATCAAAGGGCACCAAGAAGGTTGTTAAGAAGAGTAAGAAGGATGATTTGGATAATGTCATTCTTTCTCTGGGCCATTATCAATAAATGAGAATGTTGAAAATCTAAGGAATCACTGCCACCAAGTTCTTCATGCAAATTAAAATTATTCTGACCATTTTCCAATTGATTTTGTTGTTTTTGATCCACCTTGGGCTGCTGTTCTCCACAAAACAAATTACAATATCATATTGTTCAGCACCATTTGGCCTTTGATCTGCCTCATGTTCAAATACAATTTCATCAGGCAATAAAATGGCATCCATATTGGCACCAAGTTCTTTACGTGGACTCTCTGCAACCAAAACATCGTCATCAATAACACCAAGTAGACGGCGGCCCACATCATTGGAAGCTGGATGTGGTGTACCATTATCAATATTAGCTGGATCATCATTTATCAAAAGTTTCGAAATTTATTTGTGGTTCATCAGCACCGTTTACTACCAAGGAAATTGATACTTCTGGATTATTAAATTCAAGTGGATCTTAATCAAATGCTGTTTGATTCTCACTGAGACTGCTCGTGCCATAGGTCGCGGCAACTGAGCTGGCTTCGTCATCGTCATCATGCATATTATGTTGTTGCAATTGTTGTAATTGTTGTTCTTGTTGTAGAACCTCAGTGGCAATGTAACCATCGCTGTTAGTATTGGGATTAAGAAAATTACGAGGACCATCATCATCCAAATCAGATGGCTTAATGTCCATATCTGCCAATTGAATTTCATCAGTTGATAATGTGTTCGTTGTTGTGGTCTCAGCATTTGAAGTTGTTGAATTAATTATCTCAACATCAACATCATCGAGGATAAAAGCACCAAAGCCGAGCAGCAAGTCGCCATTGCCATGAGTTGCTGCTTAAGTTTGTTGTGCCTTTCAAAACAATTCTTCTTCTTCGTTATGATCGCCATCAATACCATTACCACTGCCGTCATTGCCAACAACAAATCCACCAATATTTATATCAAGATGATGATGATGTCCATTTCCATCGGTTTTGTTGTTCTTAGTATTGCCAACAACGAAAGCGTCTTCATCAAAATCGTCGTCAACATCGACGATGCCGCCGCCGCCACCTTCACCATCAACAAAGTGTTCTTGGTGTTATTGTTGCTGCTGCCGCTGCTGCTATTCACACTTCTTTTATGTATTTCAATTCGTCTTCGTCATTATTGTTATCTTTTAATTGTTATTTCTTTCTTTATCGGTTTATTTATTTATTTAATTGTTTATGACAAAGTACTGTCAACTTAAAAGTAAAATGAAATAAAACTAACAGTAGGAAATTATACTTATAAAAGTAAACATTTAGAATAAAGCTTAATTTAATTAATCAATTAATAACTAAATTATGTATGTAACAAAGAGAAAAAAACAACTTAGTAAAGGACAATTAAAATAAAAGATGAAAATAATCCAAAGTCTAAATATAATTGAAACAAAACATCTCTGACCCGGTGGGGGAATTTTTTTAAAGCTACGCCCCTGTTCACAGCTAACTGTGGTCAGAGACACTAACCGAACCGGCGAAGAAACAGTCAGGATAGGTGAACCAATATGCGACGTCCAGATCATCTTGCCTGTAGTGTGTTCCATCTGACAAGGAGCATCGATAAACTGCAGTGTCTTTATTTTATCCGCGGGCGGTCAATAGTCGAAAGGAGTGAAAGTGAGCTGATTTGCAAATTGCTGGGCTTTTTCTTCGCTAGTCCTGCACCATGTTCCACTTGGTCCCTGAATGGGCGCCTTCCTCCATGAGCAATTCCTTTAAGTCTCTTGTGGCTCGATTAAGAGCAGTCTTATCTTGTGGATTCCTGATGTCCCAAGCAGGAACGATACCGACTCAAGTTTGTATTTTCCCTTACTCTCTTAGGATACCTCTTAATTATAGCTACTGGCGTATTGATGAGACTTGATACAGTGATCCGAGTAGAGATCCAGAGAGTTTGCATAAATATTCGTATGGTATATAAGAAACATTTAGTGTTGAAATTTCAGTTTGATTGGGTCACTAGGGAGGGTACCCCATTATAAATCAGGTTCTTATTAAAAAAAAACGTTTTGTTTTTTCGGACCACTGGGAGAGGTACCTCCAATACAAACTCCAATTTAGTACGGCACCCTCCGTGTGTGAGTCGGATTTGCACTGAGCCAATTTTAATTTTGATGCTTAGTCCGTTGTTGGTAGTTTTTATATCACTATTAGTGTCATTTGTACTTATTTGAGTACGCCAAACAACTGCACTCCAAATGGATGTGAGTCTATAAAATAATGAACGTTAATTTATATTGAAAACTAGATTACCTGGTCCGGCGTCACACGGCCACCGAATTCCTTGAATTTGTGTGATCAGTACTATCATGAATAGAAAAAAATCAAAAGAAGATGTTCACCACTTTAAGTAGAACGCAATTGAGTCATACCTGCAGTTACGGGTTTTCAGCATCGATAATAATAATTAATTAATTAATAATTTCTGGTATTTAATTTTTGCTTCACGCTGCCCTTTATTTTGGAGATAAAAATAGGCACATAAAAAATCTTACTGACCAAAATGCCGAATGGACAACAATGCACACCTCCCTGGCCTTATCCTTGGTATTATTGTATTATAGAGTCCTGTAATTTATTCAAAACAAACTGTAGTACATTGCGCAGCACTTTAAAGTCTATTGAAAAAATCAGACGAATCAAATACATTGACTTAAAAATTGACTTATTATGTGAGTGACACAGTGCTCTTCGGCAGCCAGTTTTGGATGGAAAAAAATAAAAGCGAAGTTGGATGCATTCACCATGTTTTTCCATCCGAAAATAAAAGCGTATTACGGATCGATATTGTTATTGTATTTTTCCATTTTATCGAAAAACACGAAATACGTCTGATACAACGGGGTGCTGAATAAAAAGTAAAAAGTAAAAGTAAGTGTTACAGATGGCAACGCCATGTGTCTTCAAACACGGATACTTATTGATCCTCTTATTAATTCACCATTCATGGTAGTCTTTTTTCGATTATTTGTGTGTGTTAGTGTAAACCTCAACGGCAGATTACAGGGTATCATAGCCATATAGACATTACGTGTTTATCTAATGGAGTTTACAGCAATATAAGAGTGATCTTGAACCCACTTAATAACGTTATATACCTCACCTGCTCGATGAGGAAAAAAAGGAGTATGAATGTATAGGATAGGATTGAATACGCTGGCCGCTCGCCATAAGGCCGGAATTTAACTTTCATGATGCCTGAAATTTTGAAGGGTAGTGTTGGTGGGTTTAGCGGTTGGGTATCCTTAGTTGGTATCAAAGGCCGCCTTACGTCTTGGTTTATAACCCAACCGCAAAAGCAACAAAACGAGTCAAGTCACTTAATGGCAAATTTGTTAAATGCCAAAAACTTTCAACACGAACAGAATAGTCCACAACAACGAAAAATATTTTGATGGGTAGCATAAATCCTTTGAGCTATTAGGCCAGTAACGCAGCGCCTCGTTTAGACTCCTGTCATAATCCGAATCGTATTTATGTTAAAGTGTAGGAGTTTTGATACTGTTTCGGCTAGCAGCTGGGCCATAACAGGTGGTAATAAAGGTTGGCTTATTTATCTACTATATGCCTGCTAGCAGCGTGGTGTTCACTTCCAGACCTAAAAGAATATCTTATAAAGGTCTGCAAATATAAAAAAAAAAACGTGCGCGAAACTGAAAGCGTCGATCTATTTCCAGCTTACTCGCCTGACATCTCTTTACTCAAAAAGCCTGCGTACAGCACATTTAAGAGATCGGATTACTTAATTGATCATTATCTATTTGAAATACCGACGATATCGGTCGCAGGTAAACTTGAATTTCTTATGAGAAGATGTGCTTGACTTTGACATTGACCATATCCGACGGGAGTCATTTTGATTTCCATTACTTCATAAAGAAAAGTCGACAAAATCGGTCGCAAGTGAACTTATGATCACATACTAATTTCTTTGACTTTCTTACTCACTGGTTATTGACTACGACTACTTTAAACTAGATACAGTTATAAGTTTGCCGTTGTAGAATATTGCTATCTTAGCAAGTAATCCTCTTCTCTTTCTAATCTTCTTAATTCTTTAATTTCTGGTTTTTATAAATAGAATGTTGCTTGGAGTACCCTTGTAAATCTTCAGCTGCTAGTTCCTACTATGTCCGGGAACCTTGACCACAGTATACTTAAGGAGGCTGTTTTTGCGACGTTATGGAGATTGTATAGATGTGATTTGGTATTAGCCACTTCCCATCAGACTAGTAGAGTTCAATAGATTAAGAAATAATTCTTAAAAAATTATTCATACTTTTTATTTTTATGTACATCAATCCTACAATCCTACATCAATCAAAATCAAATCACTGTGAAGCTGTTTAGTATCGTAACAACAACCTCTTGTGATTGATGTTTGTTACGTGACAAGAAGGTAAATGGAAAGTGCTGAAGAATAATCTCGTACTTATTGTAATTTCTTATTAGTCTTCAGTTTACTTTCAAATAAAGTTGGCCATAATAGAATGTGAAGTTTTTCTCTGATTTTACTTGTAGTTTTGTATTGTTGTGTTTGTTGGTATGTTTTTACAACTATTGTTTGTAGTATTACCATTGTCTGTTTTTCTGTGATGTTCTCGTTATACTTTTGTACATACACACGAGTATTTTGTTTTTGTTTTACAATACCTCTCACACTAGTGTAGAGCAGTGGAATTTTCACTTTGGCTTAATGTTTGCAACGCGTGTAACCGTGGAACTCCGAAGGCATGTACGAGTATATGTGCATAAAAATGATCTGATCTGCAATTTGGTATAGAATCGTTTCAATGTGGTACGCAGCTGACAAAAGAGCTTTTCGATAATTAGAGGAGATAGCCCCCTTACAAAATTTCATTAAAAATCAAATTGACAAAAATATTGTTTTTAAATCTTTCTTTTTTTTTTTTTTTTGTTTATTAAGTGAACAAAGGAGGAAATATTCCAAATTTTAAAAGTTGTAAAAGGTATGTATGCTTCGGTTAACCGAAGTCAATATTTTCTCTTGTTTTATATATTGTTTTCTTCAAACATTTAACTTTTATTACATTTTTAACGTTCAGATCAGGTTTCAACCCACTCACTTACTCACTTATTCTCTCACTTTAACCGCTTTAATAACTTGACTCACTTTAAACAAACACACGAGCACAAATGCCAAGAGTGAGTGAAAAAGAAAGAGATGGAGGGGAAGACAGAGAGACAGAGAGAGAGAGAGAGAGAGAGAGAGAGAGAGAGAGAGAGAGAGAGCAGGATAAGTTATTATTGTATATTTATAATTAGTTGTCTTTTTAAAAGTCGCGTGCTTAAAGCAGTCAACCTGGGTTTTGTGACCCAGTTAACGAGCAACGCTTCTGTTGTTTTCTAAGAAAGAACAATTGTCATTCCCATTGTTCTTGGATTTCTCTTATTTTCTACAAGTACATGATTTTAGTTCAATTCATTTCCACAATTCCATGGGTTTGATTGTCTTTCAAGTCTACCCACCAATCACATCACAGTATATTTGGCCTACTTACCTGGGGTCCTGTAGAAAAAAAATGTTTTTTTCGGTAATTTTTCATTGCGCACCTTATTTCAATCTTAAACATTTCACGAAGACATTAGATTATGTTAGATTAGGGAAAGATGGGAGCTATTTAGCCCATAATTACATACATATCGTCAAAGAAATAATCAATAAGAATTCCAAGAATTTCTTTGGAGATAATTATGCAGTAGCCGTTGGTTCTAGATAAACGGATCTAACGGATATCGGAGTCTGATTTAAATTAGACCAACACAGTGGCAAAGCAAAGGTTCTGCTTACTTCTCTTTTCCATTATATAATCTACATATGTTGGGTCATTAAGACTCCTTAGATTATGGATACCTTTTCATGTTAGCCTATGGCTATGAGCCGTGTAGGTTTTCGTTACTCTTATATATTTTTTTTTTACCATCCAATATTGGTGTCATATTCGTTCCAGTTATTTTTTAAGTTTTAAGTTTTGTAGAGCTGCAACAAGTAATCTCAAAATTGTTCGCGGACCCCCTGTAATAGCATAGTTTAAGAGCCGCTGTCCTAGCTAAAAAATAAGATCAGATTAAATTCAATTCGTTTCCCTTTTCAAAGGGGGACTTCAACATTCAGATTAAATATTCTTAGATATCACAAATATCATCGCTATGCAAAATAAGTACTTTAAACAAAGAGCATACACTTGCGCAAAAGCGCTACGAAAGCCAATGTTGTCTACTACTACTTCAAACCATTTGCGTCTGCGTCTGGGCCTGTTCACTCGATCGGTAGGTTGGTCGGTTGGTCGCTCACTCGCATGATCACTTCATTGCACATCCATTCAACCGCTCTAACCGCTCTTAGCGCACCGCTCGCTCACTCGCATAATTTACTTTTTTCTTTTTGTTTTTTATTTTTCTTTTATTTATTTATTACCTCTGTTTTGTGTTTTTGCAAAGCACTTACTACGTTGGGGCTTCAGGCCGCCGAAAAGTTTTCTATTGGCGTCTGGCTGCTCTTAACTCGTCTAACTTTTCTTCAGTTTTCAGTATATGTTTAGCGATTGCGGCGGTAAGCGGTCGCTGTTCGATGTTGAATGAGTTTCGGGTATTTCTGAGAGTGCGTGGTGCATACAGTTTTTTGTTGTTTTTAACAAATAATAAATAAATTAAATAAAATTTATAAAAATTCAAAAAAAAAAAAAAAAGTACGCTGCATGCCAAGCGTCGCCAATATTTTATTTTTGTTTGTTTTTTTTTTTTCTCTTTTCCACTTACGACTTTTGTTTTTATTAAGGTACGAATATTTTTATTTTTGTTCAAGTGAAGAAGGCCAAACAAATTGTGTTTTAGCGCATTTTGAATTTGAGTGATTTTTTTTTTATAATATTTTTTATTTATTAATGCACAACTTTCACGCGTTTTAAAACTTTGACTTGATGCCTTTGTTTTGTTTTTTGTTGATTTTTTTTTTTTCTGTGTGAAGTGAAACTGTCAAATCATCAACAACCCGACAAGCGGAGGCAAGCAGTGGCGTCTTCACTTGAGTCTGAGTTGATCGTGTCCAACGCTTAATGTATGACTTGAGTTCCTCTCAAGTTGGTTAAAAAAGAAAAAAGGTGTTGACGGAGAACCTTCAAAGAAAATATAATAAATAAGAAATATAATAATAAAAAGATATACAAAATAAATAAAAATAATACGATATTACGCATATAAAAGAGAAGAGGTTAACCGATCAATCGATCCAATCAATGCATTTGTAATTTTTAACCCAATTACGAAAAAATTCATTGATTTTGTCACTATTATTGCTATACGAGGGTTGCTATTTATATTTTTGGCCTAACAATGAAAACACAAATATTTATGATCGTATGTAGTTTTATCGTTTTCCAAAAAATTCTTCATGAGTATCAATACTCTATTTCATGCGATTGAACCAATTTTCGAAGCACTTTTTCCACTCTGATTGAGGTAGCTCCAAAACATGCACGTCTTTGAAAACCCATACAGTTGATTGCTGTTTTCTTTCGGTCTCATGTGAAGAGATCCATGATTCGTCACCTGTTAAGATGTTATACACATCCCTTGATGCACATTGAACGTATTGTTACAAAATTTCCTTGCGCCAATCGATACGAGCCTTCTTTTAAACGCTTGTCATATTTTGCGGTATCCAATGTAAACAAATCCTTTGTACGACCAAATGTTGATGTAATATCTTATTAATGCTTGTCATACTAATGCCAAATGATACCTCAATCTCACGGTATGTCACAGGACAATTTTCCATAATAAGTTCAAGCGTAGCATCGATATTTTCTGGCAAAACAAACACGATCTTAACAGAATTCGTCCTGAAGCGAACATCAACCACGGTTAAGTTAATTACAGCATTTTCTACAATGACGCAGGATGGTGCTTTATTGCTGTATAAAGAATTAAGTTAATCAAAGCACAATTGTCTTGATAATTTACGTAAAAAATGAAAAAAAAAAACAAAAAAAAAAAAATAATTCACGAAAATGTTAACGAGTCAATTTCATTTTTTACTCAAGTTGAATTTTTCAATTTAATGTAAACAACACAAATCACGCTAAAATGGCAAAACGTTATAAATTTTATAACACTTTTTTTGCTAAGGCCAGAAATATAAAAAGCAGCCCTCGTATGTAAATATGTGTACATTTCACAGTAGTGTGAAATATATTTGAATGATACAAGTACAATGATTGTCATGCATAGAATTGTCAACCGTAGCCTCCTTTCGGTATACGAGGTGTGGATACAATATAGCTATGTCCTTGGACATATGTACATATGTATGTATAGGTCTGACTGTGAACTTGGAAATTGGGTTTTCTAAGTATATTACCGAACAATTGCTAAAAGTTGTCGTAAAAAGAAATTCGACACTTCTGTGTTATTAAAACGAGTATGAGTATAAGACAATGAATGCGTGTCATTTGAACGAATTTTTAAAGGTGATCCTGCTATGTATATCCAGTCGTCCATCCATAGCCTTCAGACATCAAAAAAATCCCATTGTGCTTATTTGTCCAACTTGGCATCAAGTGACTGCTCCCAAAGTTCTAA
The DNA here is from genome assembly GCA_037043295.1 of Amiota minor. Lineage (NCBI taxonomy): Eukaryota > Metazoa > Arthropoda > Insecta > Diptera > Drosophilidae > Amiota > Amiota minor. The sequence goes on from JBAMAW010002676.1 coordinate 74,642, forward strand.
ACTGTTGCAAAAACAAGATTCTAGCAATTTATATCAATATATAGCCTTGAAAAATATCGGCATGCTCAATGAAGGAGCTTACAGAAAAGACTAGTTAGAGGAATTGAAGATGTTAGTAACTAAATGTGTATACTTTTATGAAAAATAGGTTGGTTTACAATATTAATCTGTATAGAGATTTTATTTGATCAAAATGGCTTGGAAAATGGATAACTGATTCGCAATGGAATGCCAAGTTCATCCCTTTGTAAACGAATCCACCTACTTATTTTGTTCGCAAATTCATTTTTAATTATTTTTTAAGTTATTGAGATGAAAACATTTACAATTTTACCAATCAGAGGATCGAGTTCCTCATTTAAACTGAAGTTTTCTTCAATTATTTTTTTTTTTTTTTTGTTGTAAACTACTCACAACATCTTTTGCATCCACATCTATTTGACCTCTTTAGAAATGATTTTGGTGTGTTTTTTCTTCAGAATAAATCAGAAAAATTGTATGATATCTTTTGAATCCTTTGACACTATAAAATATGAGCAGTACAAAAATAATATGATCTATAATACTACAAGAATAATAAAATATTTCGAAAAGAAAAGAACAACTTTACTGTTCGATAAGTTTATGTTTAGGCCGAGATTATTGCATTTTCTTATACTTTTCTGCATTTTCAATAATATCAAGATGAAGAAGAGGAAGTAAAATAATAAAAGGGAACAACAATAACAAATCAACAAAAACAATAATAACATAAAAAAAAAAACGAGAAACTCAAAAAAAGTATTTGTAGAGAAACACGAGTGAAGGTAAGTTTTATGACAAAGCAAATAACAAAAAAACCTATTTCATGCCAGGCAACTGAGCTTTGCTCGGGGCTTGAATATACACGATCCTAGGGTATTGGAATTTACATGGTTGGTGAATATGTGTCAGACACATATAAAGTTCAAATTTCCATTTGATAATACTGGGATCTTGAAATTTACATGCTTAGTGAATATGGGTTCAAATTTTCATTCAATTTGTTAGAGCCGTTTCCGAGATACGCGAAATAAATTTTTAGAGCTATAGAACTTTAAATTGGTACTACTCTTTTATATGTGCGCTATATATCACAGCCATCTGACTGACACCCAAATAACGCCTGCAAATTGTGGAAAAATATGGTTCAGTTCGAGAAACTCATATTCTTCCATCAGAGCAATTAATTCGTATGCGCACCACTTTTACTATATAGGAAAACAAGCACCCTCAGAGACGTCGTGGAGTGCATTGCTGCTGTAGATCGTAGTATCGAGGAAGACCCAAATGTGTCATTATTGAATGGATACGTTAATAACCAACACTGCCAGATTTGGAGTGAAGAGAAACCCAATGCCATTGTCGAAACACCTTTGCATTCTGAAAAAGTCATTCTTTGGTGTGTTTTATGAGCCGGTGGAATCATTGGTCCACATTTCTTCAAACACTATGCATGGCCATGATTGTTGACTTTTTTGTTCCACAATTGAATGCCTTTAATATGGACGAGCTGTGGTTTCAACAACACACCATACAGGGCGTGCCGCAATGGATTTATTGAAAGAAACATTCGGTGAACGAATAATTTCGCGTAATGGAAAGTGCATCCAATACAAATTTTTGTTCAGTTTAGCTAATTTGGGTTTCAGGTACTATTCTTGATTCATTGATTCTATTTCAATGTAATTAGCTTCATTTTAGCATTGAAAGCTTGTTACACTCATGTGTACAGATAGTATCACTTTATCCTGCCGAGCGTCGGTGACCTTATATATATAAAATAATATAAAAGTAAGCAGTGTGACTCATAAGAGAATCATTTGGATCTACAATAGTTCGACTGCGTTATAGCATATTTCGAGCTTTCAGTTCTTTAAGAACTGAGCTGAAAAAACAGAATATTATCTAAGACAAGAGTTTCAATATCTATAGATTGTAATAATGAAAATCTTGTGATACAAAAATTCAACCTATTTTACAATACTTTATAAATTAAAGGCACCCCACATGTTATGATATGAAAGGTATAAATGTTTGTATGAAATGAAATGCTCTGAATTGTGGTTTTCTGTTTAGCAGTTTGTTGTTTGTTTAAGTCTTTCGATGTTGGTCTTGAGCACCTTGAACTGTGTAGTAGAGGGCAATCAGTCAAGTCAAGTGAATTAAATCGAAATGAATTGAAATGTATTGGATTGTGTTGGACTGGTGCAGCATGCAATTCCATGCAGTTTCTTTTTTTTTTTTTTTGTCATTTACTAAACTAGTTTTTCCTCTTCTTATTTTTCAAAAATTCAAAAAAAAAAAAAAAAAATCAAAAAAAAAAAAAAATCAAAATAAAAACAAAATGAGGGAAAAAACAACAACTCAGAGATATGAAAATCATGATGACATTGACACGAATTTCAATTTGTGTATGTTTTTATGAAACTATAGTCAAACTGATTATACTTGTACGAGTATGTTAGTCTTAAACGATGTTAAGAGCATTTTAAATGAAATTAGAGATCAACGAACAATATAAATTTCAATGTTAAAACATTTAAATAATTTAATAATTAAATATTTACAAGAAAAAAGCTAATTTTATACAAAAAAATTAATATGTGGTAAACATGTATAGACGTTTATTGATTTGCTTCACACCAATTCAGAAGTAAGATTTGTTAAATTTGATATTAAAAAGGTCGGAGAGTTTTAAAAATATCATCATGTTTAGATAGAAAAAGTTAGAGACATTGAAAGTATTAATAGATCGAAAGAGAATTGAATAGGAAAGATGGATAGCATAAAGGATGCTAGGAATAGAAAACGATAGAATAGATAGAATAAGTCAAATAAAAGATAGGATAAGATGTTTGATAAATGTGGATTCTAGCGACAACAAGTACAAAGTTTTACGTTTATTGATTAATAGTAAGCTCTCCAATTTTTGAAAAAAAAAAAAACAAAAAAATAACTACAATTCTGTTCTGCCGATGTTTACTGCACTTGATTTTCATCCTCGCATTGTAATTCATTGGTATTCAATTCATTCAAGTTCATCAATTGTGCATTGATAAAGACTACCCAACTGAGATACAAGGTTAGAAAATTCAGTCGCTGGAGTTTCTGTATCCTTTACACATACTTGTACGTATATTGATTTCTCAAAAAAAAAAAAAAATGTCATCCTCAAGGTCATCAGAAACAACATTTACCCAGCATTTTTGTATAATGTTAGAACTTTGCTTATCCCAAGGCAGCTTCAAATTAATGGCGGCCTCTTTTTTATAAAGTCTATGATTGAAAACACTTTTGCTAAATATTTTATTTGCATTAAATATCAATGAGTTTATGTATGTTTCATGAACTGTGACTGCTTGTTTTGTCTGGAATTTTATGAAAATAAAATACCTACATATGTTTAGTTCAGTGTAAATACTAGTAGTTGGGTTCAACTAAGCTTAATAAAGTTAACATAACATTACGAACGAAAATTTTGGTATTCCAGATTTAAAATTTTAATTATTTTCATTTTTTTTGAGTATAGTAAATAGGCCAACGTGTGCTTTACACTGAGGAGAAATGTCACACCGGCTGCATACCTCTGCGGGGACAGCATTGCAAACAAAGAAGGTGAAATACCTAGGTCTCACTCTGCTTCAAAGGTCCACTTTAGGTCAGCACATAACGTCAGTGTTACTTAGCTGCCGAAACAAATTTAAGAGACGAATAAGAGCACTGTCTACTCAATGCGAAATGCTTACTCTCTCTGTTTATGCCCAAACTATTGCCCCTGTATGGAGATACATCATCTACATATGGGGAATAACTGCTAGATCCCAACGGAGGAGAGTAGAAGTCTTGCATAAATAGACATTTCGTTTAACAACACAATGCTTATGGATCTCGGTAGTTGAGGAACACTAGTCGATATAATGACCGTCAATTGGCACACAACAATCGGTTGGTCAGACTACTGGCCGACACTACCCCAATCCGTAGACTCTAAAGGTTACTTTTTGGCCTTTTCTGAAATGGAACAGACAACGTACTAGGCGTCTAATAGGGTTTCCCGGCCTCTCCAGGTCTTTAGCACTTATCACTTTTATTATTTAAAAAAAAAAACCCAATGCTACGAAATCAACAAAAACCAATATAATCCCATGAATTTAAATTAACTTTATGCTCGCATATGTGTTTTTTAAAATCTTAATTTTGAATGATTAATTCACTTAACTGTACGAGTATAAACCAAAAAAGACACTATTTACAATTTTTCTCTTATCTACTTCGAAAATTAGTTGAAAATTAATTCGAATTTGAATGTTTATTTGATTTGTACATGCTATTGCAAAGTCATAACCATTTACCTATGTTTTGTCAAATTTGGATCGTCGTTAACGTCATTCATCTGCTCCTGAGCGATGCTCATAGGACGTTTGTTTTTTTTTTTTTGGTCAAAATTTAGCACTTTTGGAACAAAATTCGCTGGCCACTGTTTCATGTTCAAAACATCCAAAAAAAATTGCATGGCATAAGCCAACCGATATGCCGACTTCCAAAGCAATTTCTCTAAAGTTGATCCACGATTCTTCATAACAATTTTATTTAGACTCGGAAAATGCCACAGATAAAATTTTTAGTGCTTTGGAGCTCTTAATTTTATTTTTCACAAACGAAATTGATAAATATTCATTAATCCATTTTTTCCATCGCCAAGCACACAAAACCACGTCTGACTTTTATATTTATAAAAAAAAAAAAAAAAAAAATTAATGCAAAATGGCTGATGACGTAAATATAAATTGAAAATTGAATGAACGTAGTCCAAGAAAAATAAAAATTTACCTTATTTTTTGAACAGTCCTTGTACATTTGAATGCAGGATAGATTGGATTAGACTGAAGGAGAAAGTGGTCCATTCCGAATCTTGGCTTCAATCTTAAGAACGAGGCGTAGAAACGTAGAACGTAGCCCGAAAATGAATACGAATAATAAGCCAAAAACAAATAATATTAAAGTTCATAAATTTCTTAAAATACCCGGAGCTTCATTACGTTATAGCACATCTGACCCCAACGAACTACATACTATATCGACAGTGATTTATAGTTATATAATTATCTTTGCGGATGTGATTATGTAATCAATAAGGATAATATTACCTGTGTTCCAAACATCAGATGAAAATGATTAGACAGACTGAACATAGAGTGATTTTTAAAAATTTATTGTAGATACTTAAAAGGAAATGCGCTTCAATGAGGGTTTTAATCATAACTTAATACAACATTTCATTATCATTTTCCATTTAATAATCTAAAGCTCGCGTGATGTGAAAAGGCGTCGTCAGGCGTAAAAATATATTCGCCAAAGGAAGCAGTGGGGTATAGACTACCAGTTGCTTTTGGCTGGTCAAATGATTATATAATAAAATTAAATTTATAATGCTTTCTTTGTCTTTGGCATAATTTCAAATGGGCAAACATAAATTATCATTGATGTATTTCGTCTATTGAATAGCAACAATAAAGTAAAAATGAAAACATAATTACAGTAGCACAACAATGAGAGTACAAAAATTACCGTCAGCAAAATTTTATGCACTGCTGATTTTTTTAAATGCTTTTTCTTTAATTTGTACGAATATACCTTTTTTATTTGTGTGAACTGGTTTTATATATCTCCCTTGGTGTTTGTTGCAACCTTACGATATACAGTTGACATGTCCCTAGCTAATAGTCTGGAGATAGTTATGTACATCTGTAACAAAAATGACTTTATAGCAAGAAATCTGTCCTCCAGTAAAATTAAACGCTACAAAACAGTACAGTCAAATATCTCGGCGTGTACCTGGATCCGAACCATTATCTGAAAAACCCACACTAAAAGCAAAGCAAATGCAGGACAAAATAAAAAAAAAAATTACAGAAAGCTTTACTGGCTCCTTGGACCTCAGTAGTATTAATAACTAAACCTAAAGAATAAAGTTTGGCTTTTAACTTGTTTCAATCAGAACAATTTGTTTTCATCTGCATTAGTCAGATTCTCTAAGAACAAAGTTAGAGTTTATTGGTCAATTTATTTTGTCTTCTTTGATTCGAATTTTGATCACCGACATCATGAGATATAACCCCACCCGACTATTGTCTTTGGATCTAAATGAGTCATATTAAGGGTGAACAAGAAAATTTGAAAAATTTAAAAGCATTTTCAAAATTTTTTTCTTCTATTGTAGATTTCGATGAATTTATTGATTGATTGATAGGAATACCTACATTATACAAAATTTTATGTAATTGCATTCTCTACTTTGAAAACATACATGGCTTCAACTTTTGTTATATCCGTCTTACTGAATTATTTTTCGATGAAAACTCTTTTGCGTTTTTGTGATAGAATTTCTTATTGTAGAGCCCACACATTATTGTAATCATGTAAAAGATTTTGCTTCAAATTGTTTCAATCCGATTTATCAGATAACAATAACAATATTGTTCCTTATTAACATAAGCTCTACGATTATTTATTAGTCGATATCTTTTATTGGGTCTTAAGAAACCTCAGACAGATGTATCAAAAGGGCAAAACAAATATGCTTGAAAATTCAAAATAACAAAATTATATTAGTAATGTTAGTTGTTATATGTCTTACAATATGTACACTACGTGCTTTTGCAAAGGGTATTAAATTTTCGTTGCAGCTTCAATAAAAGTTTTCCACTTCGTTTTTTTCTTTTTAAAACATTTTTTTTCTTTGCATAACATTTTTTTTAAAAATTGGAAAAAAAAAAAATAAATCAAACGCAAACAGGAAATTGGTTTTTCTTTTTATGGCCTAGGAAGATGAGCATGTTTTTGTTATTTGGGTGCTGTGTGTTGTACAATATAATCGAAGCCATAAAATAAATTCAATAAATTTTAAATATAAAAGTATAATAAAGAATATGCAACTTCATCGTTAGATTTTAACAGTAAAAAAAGTTTCAAAAATTCTTTAAAAGAAAAAAATTAAAATATTTGGTTTTCTTCTTAAATATTGAGATCCAATTTTTTGAAGCTAACAACAAGTTGCTTGTGGCAATTTTGGTTATAAAGAAATAACTGTAATGAAACTATACGAAATCATGCTTGTTCAGCTTGCATAAAAACATTAGACTTTCTATTTGTTGTTCTGCAGGAACAGTGGGAGACAATTGTCCAACAATCCCACATTTATTCTTGAACTGACAATTCTGGTATGGGATGTGATTTCTGAGCCCACTGAAGGTTCGGTTTCGACCAAAAAATCTTGGTTCGGCCACAGTTTTGGTTTCGAATATTGGAGAATGAGGCTTTGCAGATGTTTGAGAAATGAGGAAAAATTATATTTAGATATTGCTGGACCTACAATAGTGGCTGCAACCCACTCAATTATGGGCGGTGTAGATTTATCATATATTTGTGCTTATGGAGCTCATGGCAAGTAAATCTCAGACCAAGACAGTGTTTTTTTTTTGCGAATAATTACGAAAGCTTCTTTATCGGAAACATTTGATTCTGCAAGCAAGCACATACCATTAATTAAATTTTTAACTCATCCTCTTATACTGCAAAGGGAAAGAGTTAGGCCCCCAACTCAGGATGCTAATGCCATTAACTAATCTTGACCTTCGACACTAACAAGCACCATTTCATTAGAAAGCTCTAAAAAGTACAGATTTACGCCAACTCTATCTAATTCGAACGGTATGAGGAATTTGACCAATGAAAAGGTTTTAATTAAAAGGGTCTGTTTTTATTTTGTTTTTTAAGTGTCCACACATAAATCTTAAAAGAAACTTAATAATTGAAAAAAAAAAAATAAAAAATAAAGATTTTGAAATCTTTTCTTTTTATGCCAAACGGTAAGAAAGCTCTTTCAATGACGGCGGCTAGACATACCAATGGTTCTAAGTGTTAGGTTAACTTAGGTTAGGCTATACAGGCCGCCCGTGAATACACGCGAGTTCACCCAGTGGCCTTACTGGCCATTATGATGCCTGTTAAGAGAAAAACAAGCGAAGAAAAAGGGGGAAAAGGAGATGATGGCACGGGAGAATAGGAATGGGAAAAGGAATGGGAAGTAATTATGGCCGCGCTGGCTAGTGAAACCAACCAGAAGAATCTACAAAACAAGCCAGATCCCCCAATGGAACTCTCGCCACACTACCCAAGTTCTCAAAAATGGGTCTGAGTAGTGCAGGGCAGTCACACAGGAGGTGTTAGATGTTTTCTTCTTCTTCCTCGTTTTGGCAGCTATGAATCCGTTTCTTGTTAAAGTATAGGAGTTCGGATGTCTTTTTTGCCCGATAGAAATGCCAGAGCTTTTTAGCGATATAGCACCCTGGCTCATTCGTCTCTGCTACCTCCTTAGTTAGTGTCTGCTATCAATTCCGATAAAATATCTTGCAGGGGTCTGCTTACGTCCTTAACTGCCCGGGAGATGGGCAAAGCAGATCCCCTTCTGGCACACTCATCCGCTATCTTATTTCCTAAGAAACCAGAATGGCCAGGCACTCAGATTATCTCTACTGATTGCCGTCTATCTAGATAAAGAGCATCAACCGTGCTGCGGTTACAGAAGAGAAAAAGATTATTACAATATAAAGAATACCCTTTGAAACACAAATGTAAGTGTAAGTAATCCGTAATTCTAGGGTCTTGAAATCTATACAGTTGTTGAATATGGGTCAGACACTTATACTTATATTCAAATTTCAGATAGATAACACAAAAAAGTTGAATATGGGACAGACTTGTTCTAATAAGAACTTGAATATAAATGGGTGGTTTGTATGGAAGGTATCCCCCTAGTAGTCCGATCAATTCCGACAAATGTACTGCGTCTGGTAAAAAGAAAGGTTCGTGCAAAATTAAAGCTCTCTAGCTCGAATCCTGATGGACACGTTTGCATACATACAGACGGACAGACGGACTCATCTCGTTGAAATGATCAAGAATATATACACTTTATGGGGCCTCGGATATCTCTTTCTGTTTGTTACAAACTTCATGACAAACTTATAATACAATACTATTCACTGCGAAAAGAGTTTAATAAAAAGAAAACAAAACAAAAGACTTAGACAACGAACTTGTCGACTGAAATCAATTTTTGCCACTGGATTTGATTTTGAATTTAATTTACTTTACTTTGCTTTATCTTTCTTTGCATCCATGAAGGGTACATTAGATTTCTCCAACTGTTTTTATTTCGTTACAAACTGTAAGAGAGAATGTGAATTGCATGATAAAATACAATTATGACTATAATTCTAAATTTTAAGTTCATTTCTATGTTTATTTGTGTCATAATTTAGTCACTTTACACTACATGCAGGGTATCTGATAGTCACGGAAGTTCTCTTTTACTTTTTGCTTTCAACTCGTTTTGTTTGCCAATTCTTTAGGTCTAACACCAAGTACAAGATTCATTGAAATTCTTGAAATGAAAATCAGTAAATTCCAATTTTCTCTGCGATAGGTTTTCACTTCATTCATTTCTCATTTCTCTTAAGATCATCAGCAATCAACCTCAATCATTCGACTTTCAACTAAATTCATTGCTTGTAATTTCTTTAGATATTTTCTTTTCTATACCAATTTTTTTTTTCTTTTAGTATCTATTGCTTACATGATTTTGCATCGAGTTTTTGAATTTCTTATTTCAATAAGAAAGCCTAAAGAGTGAATGAGATTACATTGGAAGTAAGTTAAAATGAAGGAGATGAGATTAAGTCAGTTAAATGATGGAGATGATGGGTGTGTAAAAGATGTATGTACCTACCATTACAACCACAAAGTGAGTAAAAGTATAAAATATCAAGCAAGGAAAATGAGGTTAAATTCATTTGGGGTCATTTGGTGAGTGAGGTGAAATGTTTTTTTTTTTTTTTTTTTTGCAAATCTTCATAAAGCTTAAGTTGTTTTAATGATGTTAACATTCTCATTTTTAATGTTGTTTAGAATTTTCACTTTTCAAATTTTTCTGTTGTTGAGATTGTTTAAACTTTTGACTTGAAGTGCGAATTTGAAAAGTGAAATTTGTTTCTTATATTACAAGATGAAACGATGAAAAATGATTTAACAATTTGCAATGCGTTAATTAAATTAGTTAAGTGTGAATTTATTTTCTCATAATATGCATAACTCACAGGTACATAGATAGATAGATAGATAGATAGATAGATAACTAGACACATACTCAGCTGTATATACAAAACTAAGTATGTGTTATTATTATTTCTTGACCAAATCTTCAAAAGAAACTTCATTTGGTCACTTTTGGTTAGTTTGCTGTGTTGATTGATTGCCAACATTACGACAAATACGACATATACAACAATAATAACAATAATAAATATTACAACAATTTTTTACTTGCACAAAACAACAATTTTTTTTCGTATCTGCTTACAATGATTTCTTTGTTTAATTTTGCTTTTGCTTTATTTGTTTTTCTTTTTGACCCAAATGTCAACATCGAGTTTGTTACCCAGCGACGCATGTATTTGTCGTCTACGAGGTGTGGTTAAAAAAAAAAAAACGAGACCGATTCTTAAAAAATATTTTATATTTTATTTATACGCCATGTAAAGATTTGCTAGGGCAATATTTTCTAAAACTCGAAAATTAGGTAAAAACCGAAAAGCGGATTTTTTAATTTAAGACTGGGCAAAGTTAAGTCAACTCGATTCCGATGCGGTAGTCGTTTGTACCCAGAAGTACTTGCAACATCCTATAACATATCATAAGGATCATAAAATCCTGATATAGTCAAGCTGCTTTATTTTGCGACCGATATCATGGATATTCCTTTCTTAAGTCAAGTCGCATATACTAGGTGGCAAGCTGCCTAGCATAATACAATACAATTGTTATAAACAAAGCGAGAAATTGTTTATGAACTATAATATTACACACAGAATGTATAGGTAGGGTGTTGGCTGATTCTAACAGATGTACAGCGCCTATACCAAAAACTTATAGTGTCTAAATGTCACTTTGATAGGACAAAAAACAAAAAAGTTTTTCTAATAAGAACCTGAATATTAATGGTGTGTTTATATGAGAGGTACCTCTCTTTACTAGGAAGGCCAATTTGGCTGATTCTAACAGATGTCTAGCGCCTATATCAAAATCTTATAGTGTCTAAATTTCAGTTTGATAGGACAAAAAACAAAAAAAAAATTTTTAATAAGAACCTGAATTTTAATGGGGGTTTGTATGGGAGGTTCCTCCCCAAGTGGTCCGATCAAATTGAAATTTGGACAGTATAAGTTTTTGATATATAGCCACCAACCATCCAAATTTCAAGATCGTGAGATTACTGGATCTTATAGCTGCCATATCCCTTTAAGTTTTTGAAAATATTTTACTTTTAGTATTTGTTACTGATAACCGGACCGGATAGAACTACAAATTCACATTTCAACTCTTTAGCTTTTACGGTTCATGAGATTTGTTACCTTTGGTACCCCTTGGGACTGGAACCCTAAAGAGTAAAGCACTTGTATTTTTAGGGACAACATTTTTATAGGTTTTTTTTCTTTATTTTACTATTTACGCAGGATCCCGTTATGTTGGTTTTCTACGATTATACATCCTTTCGGAAACGACAAGCTAATTACTCATGTGTCTCATTTGCATTCATCTTTTATTGTATCTAGTTCTGCTTTGCTTTTGTTTATCACGTCTATTTTAATCCATTGTTTAAATAAAGAGAGAATAAAAATTCTAACTGAGTCTCTTGAAAGGTATTCTCGCAAAAAAATTATGGTGTAGTATTGCGATACTACCTACTCCAAGTCTTTTTCTTGAAGTTTAGCAAGAACTTGATGCGTGAGAAAAAACAATCCCATGAATATCGATATATCACCATCGTATTGAATTTTGATTTGCTTCTTTATCATTACACTCTTCACGCAGTGAATAAGTTTCCATAATAGGCGCAATACATTTGTTGGAACCAACCGAATCGGACTACTATGGGACGTACCTCCCATACAAACCACCCATTTAAATGCAGATTCTTATTAGAAAAACTTTTTTGCTTTTAGTCCTAATAAAGTTAAACTTACATACTAAAAGTTTCTAATCAGTGTCTATGAAATTCGTAAGTTTCAAGATCCTAGAGTTATTGGACCGTATCGCTTCCATACAATTTAGGTTTTTATTAGAAAATTTTTTTGTTTTTTGTGTTATCTATTTAAAATTTGAACAGTATACATGTCTGAACCATATTCAACAACCGTGTAGATTTCAAAACTCTGGGATTAATGGTTAGTAAAGCTCCCATACAAATATTTCGGGCTCAGTGTTGAAATACTGGATGTGTACTTTCTATGCCACACAGAGTGTAGGCAAAAACGTTTTTTAGCGGGTGCGTGAAGAGTAGATAAACTACGGCATAGGCGTACTCTTACTTGACTCTTTTTTTTCGATCTTGATTTCTGAATCTTAAGTGAAATCAGAAGATTTTGTTTTTTTAAAGAAGTTTGTGTAATTGTCAAATTGAATGTTGAATTTGTTATGTAAAATTCCCTTCTCATTCGGTCGTTGGTATAATATCTTTAATAAAAAACCACACCTCGTATACCTAAGTGTCAGACATTGCATATTTCATTGTATCACAAAGATTACAAACGTCAAAAATTAGGCTGTCTATGAGATTTTGTTATTATGATGTGCAATAAAAATGATAATAATTTTTTTTCTGTTTATGATAAGTATCTTTTCCTTAAATCTCTAATTAACAAACAATGAAAATCTTGGGAATAAAGATACTTTGTTGGCTGGGTTTATGATCAAAATGTACCATCTTCTCAAAATAAAATATTATTTATTGTTTGGTTTGAAGACATTAATATAAAAGCGTAAACAGAGTTAGGGAGAAACGTCCACATTGTTAAATGTAGATACATATGTACACCACAATGCGATACATTACATTAAAAATATCGTATACTTTTTAGAACATCAACAAAACAATAAAAAATAAATAGTAAAAACAAAAACCTATGCATGTACTCGCAGTAATAAAGATACTCGTACAATCGAAATTGTTATGTCAAATTGTTTTGCTTACATTCCATGAAATTGAGTCAGCTTCAGAGACTGGCACACATTATTGTGTAATCCCATACACAACTGAAGCCAACCAGGTAGGCAGGCAGGCAAGCAGGCAGGCAGGCAGGCACTCAGGCAGTCAGACATGGACGACGCAACTTTTCGTGACTGCCAGAAATAAAAATCACAACAAAAAAATAAAGGAAAAAACAAAATCAAAATCGAAATCAAAATAAAGTAAAAACATAACAATTCATTTCCGGCGTTCAATTTCAACAGAGAAAAGCAATTGGCAACGAAAAGTGAAGTGAAGTTGAACGTAATACTAGTCCCAGTACCAGTAAGTAAGAGATTAACTAATGAATGAATGAATGAATGATCAATTGAAACCAACAATTATTGAATCCATAAATGTGTATCTTTTACAATAAAATTCATAGTATGTATCTACTTTTATATGTCCAAGCATATTGCAATGACTAGAAATTTATTCAATTGTTCAGAGGAAGTTAGTATGGAAACATGGACATTGATGACGAGATCACTTATGATATTGAGAATGATGATCATGATGACAGTGATGATGATGATGTGAATGATCTTGAATGAAATAATCTTTCTTTCTTCAACAAAACATAATAAAGATATAATTGCTTTGTGCATGTAGTAGTAAATGAATCTGTGACATAGTAATTTTATTATTGTTTGTAGTAGATGTGGTTATGTGGAGCAATATAATAGTAATTAAGTATGTTAAGTGAGTAAGTGACATACTTATTTTTGTCAGTTGTTTATACTTACGGGTATCGGAAATGATCTGAATTATCATATTTTTCATTATGGGAACTAATAGAACATCCAATATGGACTCTACATTCTATACACAGATTATTTATTTCAGCACTCGTGATCCCAACAGTAAGTCACATTTTTAAATGCAATCTGGTCCCTTAATTTTTAACATTGCATGCTAAAAACAAACAAAATGATTCTCAAAAAAACTCAATTTTATGCAGATAATAAATTTAATTAATCTTTCTTTTTCTTATCAAGCCTGGTTCTGGACACTAAATTAAATTGAAAGAACGAGAAAAACTTAGAATTGGTACTGTCTGTGAAATAATATCTCTAGTTGGCACTTTCCAAACAAACAAACTTTTTTTCCATAGACAAAACATTTATTTCAGTCAGAAGTTCCGCTTGTTTTGAATGCATATTTTTGCACAAAATATTCTAACTGCTTACAACTATTTTTTAAAACACTTGACGGAGTCATAAGTCGCTTTTTACCGTTATATACAAAACAGGATGAACTTTTATACAGAAGTTCATGACGACAGATATAAGGGCAAGGCTACTAACAAACAAAATAAAAGAGCCACTCATTACGAGTCCACATCAGAAACTCCATTGCATGCTACTATGCAAAGTTCGGATCCAGTAAATTGTCTTTCAATAATAATTGAACAATCTATAGACAAATAGTGGCCACTGTTTCACGATACGCAATACAAATCTGGGGTATCGCTGCAGAGGCAGCAAACTCATCCAAATAGATGATCCACCCTTATGACCTTCTAAGCAGAATGTTACCATCTAGATAAATAGATGTATGTAATTGTGCGATAAAATTGTACCAATTTTATGAAAAAAAGAAAAATCTGCCACGGTTCCAGTGAAAATTTCCAACCAAAGTTTTTCTGATAACTCAATTCAACTTAAGTGTGCCTATATTTGTGTGTAGATACTCATGTTTCAAATCGGAGTCATACTTATTTTTAAAGTTAATAGAGCCTGTTTGAAATGTAGATCTTATTTCTTTATTTATATACAGGTTTAGTTGGTGAGTGAGTTGACTGTGCCCCGTTTCTCAATCGTACCAACATGGAACAAGTTGGACGATCGCAGGAGTCAGGGAAGTGGATAGGTGTTTTGGAAGGCTTGGAATTTTTATACCAGTGGTTGTATGATCGCCTTTGTGGAAATGTAGATTTATTCTATGCTTCTATTGTAATTGATCCATGTGGGTTGAAAAAATTACGAATTGTGGATTACTTAAAGTTAGCTTGCTTCCACTTTAACTGAATATCAATGAAACGACTTTCTAAATTGTTTAAGTGTTACAAAATTAACTCTCTCATTACCAAGCAAGTATATATGTATTACATAAAAATGGGAATCCCTTGTTTTGTTACTAACGCAGTGATTACGGTAACAAAACGGAATCATTGATTTTTAAAGTGCTTTTAATGGATGTAATATTGTGCCCGCTAATTTGAATATTTTTTTCTAACATAACGAAATACTTAAGACTAAAAAATTGGTCCGGCCACGAGAGATGTCCGCTTGAGGAAGAGATTAGTTATTTTATTGCTTGTTTGTTTGTTCGTACGTTATGCGCTACCATACCGTTCTTCTGACTGCAACGATATTTTGTGAATGTGTTTGGTTGGTTCCAGCTTGAAACATAGGATAATTGCATTATTGTTCATTCAGTAATTCACTGGAATTATTCATATGCCTTTTCGTTTGTCAAAAATAAATGGCAATCCAGTAAAGTAATTCAAATTATTAATATCGATGGTGCAACCTTCTAACCCTTCTAACACTGGATGGTTTTGAATTTGTCATCAGGAATACAATGCACATGCAGAAAAAAAAACAACTAAATAATAAACTGAAAATAAGTTTTAAATGAATGTTCCTTAAGAAAATAATTTCCCTTTTTAATGTATGTAAATAGTCTGGATAGAGCAACAGCTACTTCAATTATTTCTTATTTTTTGCCTAAAAATCAGCAATGGAATAGTACTGCAGCATTGCAAAATAATCTATAGATTCCTATTAAGTATACGATGGCGCACAAACGAGCATTGAAGGCACTCCATCACATTAAGCGTTGAGATGAAGGCATTGAAAACACCAATAACTGATTTTCAAAACAATGAATTAGAATTTATTTCATTTCAATAAATTTACGACCATACTGAAATTGTTTTGCTTCAGACAAATTCAAGGAAATATTCGGTTGACCATGCGTCGTAGCCGGGCCGAGTGCGCTACTTTTCAATAAACAAAATTTAAAAATAAGCTACAATATACAATATTAATAAATGTATAATAGTTAACACTTTAATTAGAATTTTTCAAGTTGTTCAAAAAATAATTTCTAACTTGTATAAATTTATAATACCACAGCGTTTATACAATTTCCTTGTGCAAAACTTTCAAGGTGCCCGTTTATAGTTCAGTAGCTTATGTTCTACCATTTTAACTGCATTACCTAATTGTGTGGATGTTTGATTTTGGTCGCGTTTCCGGAGCTTTCACTCACATACTTATTGTATTTGAACTTTTTGTTTGGCTGACATTGTTGCGGACAATCCATTTTCGACCTTCACTTTATTTATGAATATTTTTATTAATCTTTATTCTTGGGTTTTGTTAGATTATCTATTTCGTTATGCCAATATTGAGCTTCTTTATGAAGCCAAGTGATTTTAAATCTCCTTACTATTTTAGACCAATGGCAAGCTTCCGAACTGTTAAATTCTTATTATTAACTTGCAATAATTACTTTGGTTATATTGTCGCCATTCTGGAAAGGTATATCGGGGTAATGAGTATTTTCATGGAATAGGGGAACCAGTCGTGACACTGAAGTGAGCACTTTTTATACTTTTTATTAAGTGACTGACTAAGTCATGCCACCATACTTTTAAGATAAAATTTTAATAACAAAACGTGTGCAAACATTTGACATTTGACATTTAGGTAACTTTAAGGTACGCAATGATTTGTTGAACAACTCATTTAAAGGGGTTTTTTTTTTTTTTTTTTCGATGGGGAAGCATTAAAAGCCAAATGAATTTACTATTCGTAGTGTGGGACTTGCACCCACTAAACCCCACCGTCCCAAGTCCTGACTTACCACGTCCCAATTCAGCTGCGATTCACACATATGCCGGATGCAGTGCGTCACAGTCGGCACTTCACCAAACGCAGATGAGATCATTGATCTGGCAACATCAAATCTTGGGCAATGCAGGAAGACGTGTTCTGCATTTTTGTTTTCGCCTATACAGATATTCCTTAAAGCACCCGTGACCGCTCAGGAACTGGGCTAGGTGATGGTTGACCTCTCCAAACTTTCAGCTCACCCATTCTTCGACGTTGTTAATGAGATGATGGGTCCACCTGCCTTTGTCAGAGCT
Organism: Amiota minor; assembly: GCA_037043295.1. Lineage (NCBI taxonomy): Eukaryota > Metazoa > Arthropoda > Insecta > Diptera > Drosophilidae > Amiota > Amiota minor. The sequence goes on from JBAMAW010002676.1 coordinate 91,948, forward strand.
TTGCCATCTCCTCTGCCAATCCACCATACTGAGGGCCCTTTCATCTAGCCTTCTCACTTCACCAGTGCTCCTCTTAGCGTCAAACAGCCGACTTATTTCTGCAACAACTATGTCAACAGGCATCATACTCGCCATGACCAAGATTGCATCGCTGGACCAGTCTACGTTTGCTGACAAGCAGTACTTCTGTTTTGTGCTCGGCAAGGCGCAGATCTTTTTGACTCAGCCAGACACCAACTCTCCTAACAGCATCGTTGCAGTCAAACATGAGCTCGTCAATAAACTTAGCTATCACCACAAATACCAAATCATCGGCAAAGGCCACCACCCTTACGTTGTTTGGCATTTCAATATTTAGGACGCCATTTAAAGAGGTCCCCATAAAATAAACATACGGGAGCTATACGATCCCGTAATCCTACGGTCTTGAAATTTACATGGTTGGTAGAGATAGATCGGACCACTAAGGGGGTACCTCCCATACTATCCACCCATTAAAACTCAAGTTTTATTAGAAAAACTTTTTTAATTTTTTGTACTATCGAACTGAAATTCGGACACTATAAGTTTCTTATCCACCAATTATGTAAATTTTTAGGGTTACTGGATTGTATATTTCTCATACAGACCCAAATTCACGTTTTTATTAAGAAAACTTTTTTATTTTTTGTAAATATTATTATTATTATTATTATTATTATTATTAACTGACATTTGGATTCTATAAATGTCTGACCCATATTCACCAACCGTGTAAATTTCAAGACCCTAGGATTACTGGATCGTATAGCCCCCATTCAAATATTTCGGTCTCAGTGTTATTTCAATTCACATACATTAGTATGTATACCAATATACATACATTAGTATGTATACCTAAGTCAAATCAATAATCAAATATTTCTGAATGCTCAGTCACAGGACCGTAGGCAAAAACGTGTTCTAGGGGGTACGTGAAGAGTATATCAACTTCGACGTAGCGGATGTTAACCTTCTTTTTACTTCTTTCGGAATGGTTTTATAATACCACAACTGAAAGCGTTCCCAGCTGAACAAAATATAAATTCTACAGATATAATAGAAAAAGCAATTACTGTGGATTTTATGAAGGAAGTTTTCCAAAACTCTATGCTCCTAAAAATTTAAGCAATAGTATATAAATTGAATGAATGAATTGAAGAAAATTGTAACACTGACAATGAAGATGATACAGACTAGGTAAATGTCAGAAGACGATGAATATCTGTGTAAAAATTGATAAACCATTAAATGCTGAAAAACTTACTTATTTAAACAAATGTTTTCTATGAATAATATTAGATCGAATTGTCGTACTTCGGTACATTTAATATACGTAAAGTACGTTTAATTAAAAGAAACTTTTTGCAATTTTCAATATATTTTTCTTTTTTTTTTCTAAAAAACTTCAATTTTTATGTTATCTATTTTAAGTTTGTCGACATCACCAGCTTATCGTATGACTAGTGGATTACAATTTCGCCATTCATCCATGCATCTATCAATCAATCTATCAGTCAATTAACCCATCACTCAATCAGAAATGCACTGAAGCTACAACAAAAAAATTTAGAGCAAGCACATTTTGTGGGAAAAACTCGTGAAATAATGTGAAAAGAAATCCAACTTGGCGAACAATGTTATTATTATCTTCGTCATAATCATCGCTAGCATCGTCAACATCATCATCATCAGCATCATCATTATTGTTGTAGTTGCTGTCATCGTCTTTGTTATCATCCTCTTCATTGAGTTGAGTTGAATTGAGGTGGGGTGAGCTTTGAGTCTCTCATGCTACGAATTAATGCCAAGTGAAAGCCACTAGAAGAAGATAAAGAAGAAGCGAACCGCGGAGGTAAAAGACAAAATAGTAAAGATAAAAGAGTAAAAATAACTATAACAACAACAACAAAAAACAACAACAAGAAAGAGACAAACATGTAATAATAATAATAATAATAATACCATAAATGACGCTAACACCGCCAACGCATTTTTGTTTTTAAAATTTGATAACTTAACCGGCGTGCGGGCGCATCCGTTTTGCTCTTTAAACTTTACACTCTCTTACTCCAGATACTTTCCTTCTCTCTCTCTCTCTCTCTCTTATATATCTAAATCTTTCTCTTTGAGCTTTTAAAAATATATTGTATTTTGCCGGTTTAAAGCATATCAAGTTAAACGAGACGCACTAAGCGACGACAACAGGAACTCTTAAAAGTATCTGAGTATCTATATAAGTACTTGAGTATCTTTTTATTATTACAATACTATTGTGATGTATTATAGCAGTGACACTGTTGTTATTAATATTGTAACAGATAAATAGAGTTCCATTGACACAGACTTTGATTCATCATAGACTCGGTGGCAGAGTCGGTGACGATGCAACTTAATTCAATTTAAGTATTTAAGTAGTAGTTTTGACTCAATTCAACTTACCTTCTTCGTCGACTCCTCAGCTCGACTTCACTAAAGTGAAGTGAAAGTGAATTTGTTAAATATTAAAACTTTTTTCTTATATTATTATTTGTATGTTTGATTATCTATGTTTGATTGCTTTCTTTGCGTTTTGTTAACAATTTACATTTTTATATGACGACAATAATATAGAAAAAAAAAAAAAAAACATGCTGATGAATATAATAATAATAATAATAATAAATATAAAAATTGACGAAAATTATCAAAAATTACATGAACACTAAAACGATAACCACAACAAAGAATAATTGCAAATAAGAAATACTATAAATTTAACAAGGACAAATTAAATTTAATTAAACAAAAGTTTCGCGAGAAATCTCATCAAAAATGTATGCAATACGAATGTTTATTATCATCATGTTAGCGACGCTCCTTATGATTTCATGCTGCTCCCATTCCTTCGTCAATGGTAAGTGAACATAAGTATTCTATATTTTAAGCCATATAAGTTATTACCAAAAGATAGATATCCAACGAAGAATTGTAACTAACACGACTAAGTAACAAAAGACTCCATTCCTCACCGGTACATTTTGGAGTAGTCATTGTAGAATCAGTTTTTACTTTAATAAGATAAAAAAACCTTGCTGCACTTGATACGGAATGCTAAGCTCTGATAAATAAGATATTTAAATACTTTGAGTGAGGCTCCTCATATAGATTCTTTTTTTTTTCCTTTTTTGTGTATGAATTTTTATGTAAAGTAGATCTCACAGAGATCCTTAAGATGTAATTTCCCTAATGTTAATAACAAAACAGTGGTTTCACAATGATTAGTTCGAACTGTACATTTAATTCTCATATAAATAATGTAATATTATCTAATAGAGACTCCACACCAGTTTTCTAGGTTTTATATTGCGACAACTTTCCTAAAAACAAAGGTTGGATAAATGGAGATTGTTTTTCATGATTATATAGATATAGATCAGGGGACGATATTTCATGTGAGGTCTAAAATAAAAGAAAATAAACAAATGCGTATGCTTAAGTGGATATATGGTCAACAACATTCTACAATATGTTTTGTTAACTAGACCAGCGGCTCCTAAACTTATGTTGTCCGCGGACAGCCTTGAACAGGCATGCCAACCTCAGGCATTTTACGCTTTTCTTTAATATAATTTTCACGCTTCAATATCATATTGATAACAATTTTTTCAATAAAAATGTTTATTATTGCCAAAAATATTGTTTCGGTCGATTGTAATTTCATGATTTTTTTTTTTTTTTGTTACATTAATTTTGAAGGAACTTTCCGGAATGTAAATCTGATAGGGTACCACATATCCTATTGGTAAAATGTTAAAGTAAGAGATATAAAGTTAATGTCACAATTGTTACATGGAATTCCCGTAATGACACGGAATACTTTGAGGCGTTTGTTGCCCACATCTTAAAAACATTTAATCTAGAATACAGCAGCATGTTAGCCAAGTTCAGAAAATAAATAAGAATTCGATCATTTTGTTTGGACTTGAAGGTTCCTACATTTGCATTCCTGCAACTATTATGGAACTTAGAACTTGTTATCGGAGTCGCAGAATTTGGCCTCTTTTATCACATTTATAATTTGATGGAATAATTATTTTCGTGATCACTAAAGAATTTGTAGTAAAACATAACGAAATATTGTTTGCATACAATATATTAATTCGTTGTTATTTATCAGCCAACTTGGACTTCTAGGGGTTACCTCCCATACAAACCCACCATTTGGTACGGAACCCTCCGTTGTATGTACATATTAAAAATGTGTTTAAACTAAAATTCTTCATCGGATGTAGATTTCTTGATTTGCAGAGACGTGTAGATCGTTTATTATTCTTTTCAAGTAGTGAATAGTTTTGTATTATAAGTATGTCATGAAATTTGTAACAGACAGAAGGAGACATCGGAGACCCCATACAGTGATTAAGCCATGTCCATCTGTCTTTCTGTATGTATGCAAACTAGTCCCTCAGTTTTTCAGCTAGAGCACTGAAATGTTGCACAAACATATTTTTCCACAAGACATCAGTTACAAACTAAATAAGTATCAATATATAGGTAATCACAATAACTAAATAGGTCCGCAGGTGTTCCACTCACTCGATCGACTGCCTCACATATTTCATTTTAGCTTAGCTTTTCCATCCTTCTATTCTAACTGTGCTACACACTCTTTCGGTCATCACTCCATCTGTAGCCTCTATTATATTTATATAACAAACTCAAATCTAATAATCCAATCTTCAATTTACATGTAAGCAGGACAATAGGCAAAGTAAATAAAACAATAAGAATACTTTATCCGTTTATAAACATGAAGGGTAAACTGTCAGTTAAAAATAAACTACTAATATTTAGGTCGGTCTTCGTTCCAATGCTATACGGCTTGGTAATCTGGGGTGAATGTGCAGTTAGTCATCGTGCCAAAAACAAATTATTAAAAATGATTCTAAATCTACCCTTTAACTTTTTCACTTCTCTACTCCATGAAATGGCTGATATTTGTATAGTTCTCTCAAGAGATAATAAGTAATACTAATTTCTTAATGTTAGCATATCTATGAACCCAAAATATAGTATGACACCGCAAAACTCGAGAACGGCTGGACCAATTTTGATAATTTTTTTTGTTGTACTCATGTAATTACCAGTCAGGTTCTTTGCTATATTTGGATCTGGTAGGTGGCGCTGTTGTTCAGATAAAGATAGTTTCATGTTATTTTTTTTTAACATTTTTTCATTTGGCGCAAAATATACTGAACCGAATTTAATAATTTTTTTTTAAAGAACAAATGAATCCAAAAGTTTCTTGGGTTATAATAGAATATTAAAATATATTGTTCATTAACGTAAATTATTAATTACACATTCACAACAAAGGTTTTTAGAAGAAACACCCAATTAACCCATAGGGGGTGTAGCAACGCACGCCGGGTAACGCTAGTACTCTCTAAAAATGTAAGTGCTTGTTAAATAAATTAGATATTACGAGTATGAGTTACTAAATAAATGAATAAATATACCAAAAAAATATTATTCTTACAATTTGGCTACAATTTGAGCAATAAAATTTGTCTACCTATTTATTTGCTCATTAATATTTCTGTCTTTCCAATTTTATTCACCCGGTTTTCTGTCTAACTGTACCTTTTCCAATTCGATTCTCCCTGTGCAGGATAACGTCGTTATCCGTTGAATATATATTCCCTGATTCTCAGTCTATTTTATTATACAAGTGCATGTATACAAGTTTATATCTTTCAGAGTCTACCCCTTTTTATTTATCAGTCTTTCAGCTAGCTCGGCTCTTTAACACTCTGTCTTCCCATCGATTTGACTGCTTGTCAGTCCTTCGGTCTTGCAATCTTTTTCTCACTCTTCTTGTTTATTGACCACCCATCTATAAAATTTCCTTTCAACCATTTTTCTGCTTGTTTTAATTGTCTGCCAATTTTCCTATGATATTCACAAATCTTATATTTTTCATTTAGATAATAAGGTCGGTTGAATGTTATGTTATATTGTATATTTTCGCAGAGATTAGATTAGGTATCGTGACTTTCAGAACTGATTTACTTAGACCTGTATAAGTCCTATTGTGGTATCATCAAAACTAATCTTTCTTTATGTTGGATGCTCGTTAAACCATGTTATAACTGAAATAAAATTAAAGGATTTCGTTAGTTTACTTTTGTTGATTTCGGAGATGCTGCTAAGAAAGACAAGTCCAAGCGTGTTAAACCTTCTTCTGCATAGAACTTGACAAAAACAAAGAAAATGCTCGACTCGCTTCTCTTCCTCCTCATTTTAGCAGCTCCCATAAATTTCCGGCTTAAATTTCTCCATTTTTCCAAAACTACAAGTATAACCATAGTTTAAGCTTTAAGAAAACACATCTTAAGGTACTGTGAGGAGAACTCTTAAATTGTTTAATGAAAAAAGTTTTGAAGGAGAAGTTGATTTTTTTGTGTCCAGAAGTTATAGAATGGCAGAGTTCTTAAAATAAATTTAAGATTTGGGCATTTAAATCTTTGAAACGTGATTCGCTTCGACCTCAAAGGTCAGAAGAGATAAACTTAATTACGTAACATGAAAAAGTATGAAGGAAACACATATTAATGAATATAGAATACGAGGTCTGTTCAAATCATATTTCAAGGAATAGATGAAAGAATATGTATAAATTTTTTTGTGAAATATAAAATTAAGGGCTCCAATACACAGACAATAAATATTGTGGCGTTTTCCAAGTCTACCTTGAGCAAAAAAAAAAAAAAAAAATTTGTAAGTGATACAATGTCTTCACAGAAGGTCGAGAAGATGTTAATGACGATGGCCGATCTGGACGACAACAACCGATGAAAACGTTGAAGCAGTAAAGAACATTCTTATGAACAAACTATTAGAGAAGTTGCTGACGATGTCGGCATATCGGTTGGCTCATGCTATGGAATTTTTCCTGATATTTGCGCATGAAACTTGTGCCAGTGAAATTTTTTTCGAAATTGTTAAATTTTGAGCATAAAAACGTCGCATAAGCATCGCTCAGGAGCTGTTGATTAACGTTAACGACAATCCAAAATTGCTGATAATTGAGATAACTGATGGCGAAACATGGGTTATAGCGTTATAACGTCGAAAAAAATTTAATACAAATTCTTTGATTGGTTTTTTTGGAATAGGTGAAAATCGAAGTCGAGCCAAAACACGTGTAAGCAAAAGAGCTGTGAAAAATAAACTAAACATTCAAAATGTCCGACCTTGATGGCATAAGTGAGGGACATGGGTACCAACATAACGCCACAAAAAAAAAAAAAAAAAAAAATCGAATATACTTACGTAGCCCGCGTAAATTCAAAATTCGCGATATGATTTGAACAGACGTCGTATAAATACTTCCATATTCGTATGTACAATATATGAAATACATGATATATCGTAAAGCATCATCGAACGAAATGAAATGGCAATGGAAATGAAAAACGGGGAAGTCAAGGCGCAATTAACATTAAGAAAAACAATTACAACTTAAAATAAATATACAAGTAACTATGTACAAAATGTATGTACGACTGTGTACAATAATACTTGCTACTTATTGTACTTACTGGTTCGGATAAGTAAAAGTCAGCAGTAAAAATGATGACAAAAACAATAGAAGAAGATGATAATAGCTAGCATGTATAGAGGGAAAGAAAGACATTAGCACAAAACGAAAGAAAACAAAAAAAAAACAAAAAAATTTAGTATGAAAATAAAATAACTAAAGTGTGAATTATTATTATTTTTTCGTTGGTTACGTTAACGTTTACGGATTACGTCATGTTTTGGTTAATTAAACCCAACGTCAGCGATAACGGCAGAGAGACAACGGTAATGACAGCGCTTATAATGACGATGACGACGACAAGTGAATGTGCAATTAGTATTTATTGTGATAGTTGCCTAATGAAGTGGTGGAGAAATTACTTTCGTTGCCCATAAAAAGAACTTTATTACAAAAAATTTTGGTTATGATCATAATTTATTTTTTTTTATTTTTAATCAATAGCCGCGAACTCAGGAAGTGATAAAATTAGCTTTGCTAGCTATGAAGATTTGCAGCGTGCGATAGAAGCCTCCTTATGGGAACATGAACACCAAGCGCAGAATCTGCGTCATACCAGGTATGTTTCTAAATTTCAAAATTCTTCTTTACCAATTCTCTGTTTTGTATTTAGATCAAAGCGTGCGGTGAAGCGTATCTGTTACGATGAACTTGGTTGCTTTGAGGACTCTGGTCCATTTGCATATCTTGAAATGTTACCATCTTCACCCGAAGAGATCAATACAAAGTTTTATTTCTATTCTACACGTAATCGCTCTGATAGACCACTCATGGAGCTACCATTTCTCAATATGACAGATGCTTTTCATCGTAAATCAAAGCGTGAATCAAAGTTGGTGATGGCGCAATCGAAAACAACAACACCACATCAGACTGGCTCAAATGGGCAGCCAACAACAACCGCTCCAGAAAAGAGTTCTGCTATCACTTCCGCCATATATAAAAAACCAACATTGACCATTGATGAACTGGCGGGTTTCGATGAGTTGTCAGTGCGTGTGATTGTCCACGGTTTTGGATCGGCATGTCGTCATTCGTGGATCTATGAGATTAAGACTGCTCTCATGGCTGTGGTAAGGAATGACTAATATCTTGTGGATTTCTTTTTTATTGTTTGAACAACAACAGGAGGACTGCATTGTGATCTGTGTGAATTGGGAAAATGGTGCAACATTTCCGAATTATGTGCGCGCAGCTGCCAATACTCGTCTCGTTGGCAAACAGTTGGCTATGCTATTACGAAATCTACAAGAGCACAAGGGACTCAATCTCACACGTACACACATCATTGGTTTTAGTTTAGGCGCACATGTGTCTGGCTTTGCTGGTGCCGAACTACCAGGGCTCTCTCGCATCACGGGACTGGATCCAGCAGGGCCGCTCTTTGAGGCACAGCACCCAAAAGTTCGTCTGGATAGCAATGATGCTGAGTTTGTAGATGTCATACACTCGAATGGTGAGAATTTGATCCTTGGAGGCCTTGGGTCATGGCAGCCAATGGGTCATGTGGATTACTATCCTAATGGTGGCCGTGTTCAGACCGGTTGTTCCAATCTTTTTGTGGGTGCTGTTACCGATTTTATTTGGTGTAAGTTAAATGCTTCTTCAAAAAGAATAGTTTTCAAGTTTATCTTCTTAATCTTAATAGCTGCTCAAACGGCCGAAGATGAGGAAGGGCGTTCCTTGTGTAATCATCGTCGTGCCTACAAATTCTTTATTGATTCCGTGGCACCCCGGTGCTTATTTCCAGCATTTCCTTGCGCAAACTATGATGACTTTTTAAAAGGCAAATGCTTTCCTTGCGCTCAAGATGATGAGGACTTGGCTGAAGGTGTTCCACGTTGCGGCAATATGGGTTACTACGCCGATCGATCTATAGGCCGTGGGCAACTTTATCTTCTTACCCGCGAAGAAGAACCCTTTTGCGCCCATCAATTTCAATTGCAAATCTTTAATTCATTCAATGATTTACCCCTTCGAACTATCGGGCGCCTAGAGGCTATACTAGAGGGCGATGGTGGTCTCAATGAAACTTTCGAAATATCGGAGTAAGTCAAAATAGAGATGCCTGATAAATTTGTTTATGCTTACATTTTTCCTTTATTCATAGAAAAGACGATGCTGAGTTCTTTGCTGGCGACATTGTTTCCAAGATTATAGTACCACATCCAGCTTTAGGTTTTCCTACTACACTCAGTTTACATTATAAATCTTATGCGGGATGGCTATCAAAAGGTCTCCCACATTGGGATATCGACAAGGTTGTACTTACTGATAGCTTTGGTCGTAGCCATGCCCTGTGTAAGCCCTCAACTAAATTAAGTTCTGGTACTCCAGTGCGACTAGTACTCCAACCTGGCAATTGTGAATTGGATAATCAAGATGAATATGGTGCCTATACGACACCATTGTCTCCAGTAACAGATGTACCCGATTCCAGTGTTCAAGAGACAGCAGGTGTTAGCATTGCTGCTGCAGCTGACAGTATTGAGAGCGCTAAGCAAAGTAAGGATATCTTTAACTTAGGCACAAGCTTCCGTTTAGCCCAAAATCAAACATTTCCCTTGGAACAAACAGACGAATTACCTTGGCAGCCTATACTTGAAGGCAATTCTTTAGACAAAGAAATTGGTGAATCAAGCCGCAGTCTGTCTGGCCCTGATGAACCACAAAGAGAAATTTTCGAACCAATTCTAAAGGATCGTAGAGTCGCAGTCAATAAAGGGCGTAATCTGCAAGATTCTGGTGGCAGCACGACGGAAGAAATTTCAGAGCCCGTGCTAAAAGCAACAACTCCACGTATCAAGAAAGCAAAAGAAATGCCACTCAATGATGAGCCTTCTCTGGAAACTACATCACCAACATCAGCAGCGCTACCACCGGATCAAGTAAGAAATAAGTCCGATATCATACGGATATCAATTGGTAATTCAAAATCATCAAGTCAATCATCTGCTGGTGAACCTGTCACTGTGCAGTTATTACCCTTCCGCTTGGGTGAACTGCTTCAGCGTGCCGAACGTTATGCTCGAGAAACATTACTGCCATTGATTTCTGTACAGGCGCCCCGCTTCTTTGGTTTCAATGTGACAATGCCAACAGCAGGGACAACGACAACGATGTCAGCAGAGGATGCCAATGAAGCGGATTCTTCTACGGTAAAGTTCAGCTCCTTACATAGTGAATCACGGAAACCACGTTATATACCTCGTTACGAGGAGGCAGCATTCTTAACTGACCGTAAACAATCCGACCAAATGACAATGAGTGCGCGCCGACGTTCTCCAATGCATCAACGTAATCTATTTAAATTTTTGCGCCTGGATAAAGACACTCCAGCCGTTGCTGACGTTGCCACACGCAAGTTACATACGCTGAAGCGGCAATCCACCAGTGATGAAACATCTCAGGTTACTTATTATACGAATGCCTTAAAAGCGGAATCGCGAGCTCTCCGTCCCGAAAATCCTGAATATGAACCTGTTTTCATTCAACTGCCCACCTATCGACCGCCTAGGGCCATAAGGAGTAAGACGACTACCAAGTAGTGTCAATGAAATGAAATCTTGTATGAGAGAATAAAATAAAATAAAAAACATGTTGTGATATTAAACAATCTGGCAACTCCATACAAAATTTAAGCAAACTTCAGGTGAAATATCGATCATCCATCGACCATCGTCTTACAAATAATTGACGAAAAAGTCTGCTTCTTGTATATTATTGTTGTTGTTGTTGTTGACAGATTTTTAGCTTTAAGGATTTTAGATTTGTAAAATATTACAATAAAGAAGAAAGAAACAAAGAAATAAATAAAAAAATATAATTGCAATAATAACCATAAGTAACATCACATGCGCGCATCGAGGGAAAAAGAAAAGGTCAGCTGCTACCCTTGGACCTAGACTGAAACCACTCGGCCGACATTTAATAAATGTTAGGAATTGAGTTCATTAATAGAAAATTTTTTATTATCCCATTTGCTCCAGTCAAAAACCTGGGAGTAATAAGAAATTCATTCAGTAATCAATCACTATAATTTTACATTTCATAGAGTGGAGATTTGGCTTAACCCCATTGAAGTAGTTGGTCTAAGACTAATGTTTCACATGTGTTTTAGATGATACCATCACAATGACACTAAAAGACAAATGTTCGATCTGAATCTTTGAAAATGAATATGAATTTGAAGATAAATCAACGTAATAAGCTCTATAGATCCATAATGAAACCGGTATGGATTTACTGTTTACAGCTTTGGAAATTCTTCAGAGGTTTCATACCAAACTGCTGATTGCCGATTCTTAGAGATTTGGGCATTCAACAAGATTTGCAATCTTCTAATATCAGAGGCGAGATCGTCAGGCATAGTATCAGATAATCTGGACGGCTGTACTAGATTAGAATAGGGAAAGGAAGGACACCTGGAGACTGCGGCCTCGATTGGGCTTTTTGTAGCAAACCTCTCAATTACAATTTCTCACAAATTCTGATATTCGTCAAGTTATCCAAGATTTTCTCTGAAGGTGAATCTACAATTTCAGTTGGTTTTAGATACTTGTAGCATAGATATCAGGGTCTGTTCAAAATTAAATTTTTATCTGTCTCTTCGTCCCTATGGCCAGAGGATCATGTTAATCAATATGCAACCAACAGTAGACAACGTGTCGCATGCAATTGCTTTAAGCTCCATATTTCCCATTTCGCTCCCCGGACAAGAGATGACTTCGGATTTTTCATCTTCTATGTATGTATATCTCTCAAAGTTCTTGACCGATTGCTTTGTAATTAAAAATAATTGTATACAACAGTTTTTGTGATGTCAGTAAATTAAATATAAAAAAACCAATGCAATCTAAAACATGATTAAGGTGACAACTATGGAAAGAGGTTTTTGTACCATCTGAAATACATGAAAGGCGTTCCCCTGATATAAAAAATTCACGTATATGTAAAACGCGATCTATGGAACTTTTGCAGATCGATGTTGTTCTACCATCTAAGGTATCCGAAAGTTGTTCCTATGATATTCAAATACAACTTTATATAAAAAAGAATGCTGTACAATCTAGAATATCTGAAAGCCGCTCTCCTGCCAAATATCAATACCAATTATTGGAACAATAACAGCAAGTGGACCTTCCAAAATATCAGTAAATTTCTCCTAATTCATGCAACAACTATAAATACCAAATTGAACAGAAGGCCTCAATTAGCAGTGACGTCAGTTTCTTCTTTCAAAATTTTTTTTTCTGCGACTGCATTCGACAAAGAGAATACCATATTTACCAAAATACACGAAAAACAAATTTTTTCTTGTTTTAGCTAGTCGAAAAGCTTCACAATTAACGCAAAAACTGTATGTAGTGATCGCACACTAGCGATTCCACAATCCCCTAAAATAGCAAAAAAATTGGCAAAATACTGTACAACTGCAAAAAAAAAAAGGATGCTGTACAATCAAGTAAAAGTCTATCTGCTGGTAAAATGAATGTTTTATCATCTTGAGGTGCTAGTTTATTGGCGGTTATACAATCCCATAAAGTGCCAAAAAAAAAAAAAAAAAAAAGTATTTGTTGTTCGGGACGCAAAACCTTTAAGATGAAAATTCAGTAAGTAGGAAACTAATGAAGGATACAAAATTTGAATTTCTATGCTTGAAGAGCCAGTGACTGTTAAAAAGCTTCAACTGTCTGAAAAGAATAATTTCGTTTCGAAAAGCTAAGCCCTAGGGGAGGAGAATAAAATTAAAGTATCAATGCAGAGCGAAAGAAACCATTCGAGTACTCCATGTTAGCCTTTACTTTGAGCTGCTGTGGAAGTAACGATAAGATCTAATTTGATCCGAATGTTTGGAGATATGAGCTCTCAAAAGGTCAACAACTTTTTAAAAGACATACAAAAATTGTTCCTCGAAGGCATGCATTTCAATTTTAAATAGAAATATGGCAAATTTTTCTAAATATATGAAATATGTTATGAAGATCAGATCAGATTTAATTAACATATTTGGGGAAATATCACTTTTTGGGATTTAAAGATGCAAATTGTGCCGAAAGTTTAAAACTCTTTGAATTTTGAACCAACGATATTCGTTTTGCTACAATTTGTCATTTAAACTCTGAACGTTTTTCTTTCGTTCTAGAATATGGATCTGAAGTATACTCTCGTTGTTAAAACAAAAAGTTTTGTTTCACACGTCATTGCTTTTTCGTGATTTTTTGAGCAAAAATGAAACTTTTATCACGCCTCAGTCACAATATTCACCGGACTTGGACGAGGGACCTTTTCCTGTTCCCAAAAATAAATAGAACCTTTAAAGGACGGAGATTGGCCAAGATTGAGGAAATAATGAATGCATCACTAGGCGATACGATATCAGAGGTGCTTCGAGGATAGAAAAAAGAGCTGGCGCAAGTTGGGGATCACGTTGAAGGGGACAAAATTGATATTGATGAATAAATAAGTATTTTTCGAAGAAATAAAAAGTACCTTCGTATGCCAAAGAGAAGCCGTCTAGGATTCTTTCAGAGGTAACGAAGTCAACATTGATGAAATCGAAGACATGTAGACATTTTACGTAAAAGTGAAGCAGAGATTACGACGGTTAAAAAAATTGATGAAAGCGGTGCATGAGACAACAAAGGATAATAAAATGGAAACACAATAGTCTCTTCTATTACAAGACAGTAAGTGAATTAATCAATGAAAAAGAATCAGTCGTCGACTAATAGTGTTTTTAAAGTGATTAAAAACTAGATTACAAGTACTTTGGTGATCGATCATACGAAAATAATTATTATTATCTACAACAACCAAAGGGAAAATGACGTAATTTATGGGTTGTTTCTGTAGAAAAAGGGTGATTGAAAATCAGATTAATCATCTTGATCAATATATAGATATGTTGATTTATATGTAGAAATCTTTCTAACATTTCTTCTAAGCTATTCCATCTCGTTCTACAATCAAGAATTAAATTTAATTCGTTTCCAAAATTTTTTTTTACGTAGTTTTGAAGAATAGCATTTTTGGTAGGAGATTTTCTAAAAAATTTTCTATTGTTTTCCAAAGTCAGCATACGGGTATGTAAAGTGTACAATCGTATGAATGTAAACATTGCTTAGACCAAACAATTATACAAACTGCCTATTATTTCTTGTCTTATATTTGTACTAGGGGAACCCGCGGCCGACACAATCGTCCACATTTTACAAAAAAAAAACGTTTGTTTTTTAAGTGCTAATAACTTCACTGTAAACAATGTTCTTTGTGAAAGATTTACTATCACGTGATAAATGGCCCTGATCTGATGTCTCAGAAATATAAAATCGCAATCCATTGCATGATCGAACTCTTCTGGCGGCAACATACAATTGTTCCTGACTAAAAACAGGCTGTCTCAACAAAATTCCAACTTTTTGAAACTTTTGCCCTTGGGATTTTTTAATAGTCATCGCAAAAGCTGGAATGACTGGAAATTGAGTTCTTAGTTTTCCCACCCCCTGCGTGAGCTGTATCATGATTCAAAACATCTCGTAAAACACTATCTATAATATTACGTTGTTCATTATTAGCGCTATTAAACATATCTTCAAAAATATTTTCTTCTTCAACGCGGCTTACTAACCAACAGAATCAACAGGAAAATAAACAGGGAATGGAAGACCAAGTTCTTGACATGAAGTATTATGAGTCTGAAAAATATCATCGATTATTAGAAGAGTTCAATTATAAGAAATATCCTGACCATATTCTATAAGAAAACTCACTGTCATGAGTACGTTCTGAGAAATCTTTACGAAAATTTTTAGAACATTTTTCTTCTCGCATGCACACTGAATTAGGATTTAGAACACCACAGGGACCATGAGTCATATGACTTTTTACTAAGTTATGTCAGGAATTTCAGCGGAAACAATTTTACATATTTGACATATTTACATGCCAACCGGTATAACCATTATGAAAAAACAAATAATATGCCAACAGATCTAATAAAGAGTCCAAAACAGAAACTTTATGAAGTTCTCGTGAAAATTTCGGAAAAACAACCATACTTCTCTCAAAAGACGGTTCACCGTCATCACTTCTAAAAAAAGGTGCATCAGTCTGAAAAGAAAGTTATATCGACGAAGAACACACTCTTTATTCACCTTAATCATCAAACACACATTAGCAGTTATATTTTCAGGACAGTGACAGTATTCAGCCATCGACCTAAAAGAACGTACAAACACATTTACAAT
>JBAMAW010002679.1:0-16453 GCA_037043295.1 Amiota minor
TGATGCTCCACCTTTTCCCTTCCGAAGAAATATTTAAAAACAGTTCCGGGGGGACATTAGGGCATGGGCGGTAGTTTTTAGCGGGTTAAAGTCCCGCACTCGATTGTAGATCGGTCTTTCAATGATTTTCTACCGATATAAAAAAAAAAAAAACACTCACACATACGCCTTAACTTATAACTGCTTTATTTCTTTCATTCTTCTATTCTTCCCCCTTGCACATCGTCACAGGCAACGATGCTTGCCCGTACACACACTCACACCTACACCTTATCTTATGTCAGCTTTGACTATTTCATTCTTGCATTCTTTTATCTTCATGTGCAAAATATTTTGTATAGTACATCTCTGGTGTGTATACAACAAAAATAGAACAACAATAACATGGCTTTACACAATCGATGAGCGTACAGCAATAGAACAGAAGAGAGAGGCACACAAACCTTTCTATTCTTCCATTCTATTGCATTCACAACATCAACAGCTGTGTGTTGTTGTTGTTGGAAAGAGGTTATCTTTAACACCTTTTCTTACCTAAGCAACTAAACCAATTTTGATAAAATTGTGATTGTGCACATCTTGCAAAGAATATCTTTCAATTGGTTAATTTTTTTTTTGTCAAAATCGGTTCAGTAGTGTAAACAGGAAAGGCTTCACAAATTCAATGTTTGCCGTTTAATTATATAGATTATATACTTCATTCGTTTTGAAATTTGAAGATTGTTTTTAGTTTAATTTTTATACAGGTGTGTGAAAGCACACGTGTATGTACATAATAGTGAATTTATGGCCAAAAAAATATAATGAAAAGGAATTATGAATAGAGGCTTAACGACTATCATAAATATCAAGGCTTGTTGATTGTTGTAATATCTTAAGTAAACCGAAAATGGTGTGAGTCTCAAGATTGATATTCTTAAATTCCATTAGTATGCGTAAGTAGTTGGCACGATCGAGATCATCCCTTAAATTGATTGCATTTAAGAGGTTTGGTGATAAGTTGTAAAAATTGACAACAGCCAACATTCGTGATACATTAGTCAGTCTCATATTAGACATCCAGTTGTTCTTCAAAATTTCATACGTCACAAAGTGCCGAAGATGAACTCTATTTTCTTGTAGTGCAGCATCAACATAAAACTTAAAAGATTCTGTGAGCATTTGCAAAAGTTCCTCTGAGACGAGTAAATGCTGATTAGTGTGATCTAGACTAGACATATAGATGTCAACCAATTTCACTTGCCAGACATCATTCATGTCTGGGCTTCGCTGCATTTTCGTTACATGCTAAAGATTAAACAATAATTAAAAGATTATCAAAATGTCAGCATGCTTACATCAAACAACTTCATATAGATCGGTAGCACATGCATTTTATCTTTAATGACCGCATTATAGAACAACAATGCCAGCTGATGCCGTTTTGCTAGTTGTTCATAGCTAAAATCCACACCGCCACAGTCCAGAAATCGCGACAAGAAATTCATCACAAGACGTTCTGATGCATACTGGTGTAAGTCCCTCGTATCAACTTCCCAGCAAACATACTGTTCTTTTGTTAGAGTGTGAGCGAGCATGCTCTTAAGACGATCAGGATCTTCGAGATGTGAAAGGCAACCAGTGCGTTTTTTAATATCAATGCACGATGAGTTTTCTAAAGCTTTACTGAAATCAAAGGTGACAATAAATACATAAATATTATCCAAGAACAAATACTTACACTAACTGATCCCAATTACGGCCGCGTTCAAAACAAACTGGCCAATAGTTTTCATCTGTAACAATTACCTTATCTAAAGTTCTTAATTCGGGTAGTATACATGGGGCAATGGGCAAGCAACGCAATTCATCGGCACCGATCTCCAATACAGTGATGTGACAGAGACAAAGCATTTGCGTATCAATGTCACGCGGTAGAAATAGACGCGGTTCAATGGCCAAAACGTAGAGATGACGAAACGCTTGTAAATGGTATCTATTATCATTACTGTGTATTGAAAATTTTGGAAAGAAGGCACAAACTAGTGCAGCAATTGCTTCTGGTGTTCTGGCAATAGTAAAACGTCCGGCCCCAACAAACAATAAGCCCAGTGACATATGTATTGCCATATGGGAGCCATAGGTAACATGCGAATACTGAGGGCCAACACGCGATCGTAAATAGCGTATAATACGCAAAATTTCACAATTTCCTGAGCCCGCAAAAACAAATGAAATTGATATAAGCAATACCATCAAGCAGTTTTCAACGGTAGTGCGGCCAGCATACTCGCCTAAGGGTTTAGCAGCAACACCAAGTAGTTGTTTAATAGTACCACGAAGTGTTTTAAAGGCATCTGGATTTTCAGTACCAGCATATTTAAGGCCAATACAAAACGCAGCACCGGCAATAATGTTGCAATAGGCTTGCCTATGGAGATGGACCAATGAATAAATATGTTTGTGGAATTAGTAGACGAGATGTATGGTACTTACGATACTGCTTCGTAATCTACAGGACCTTCATCATTTTGCATTTGTTTGGCTATACGTTTTGGTACACTTAAATGTTGACGTAAATTTGCTGGAAATTGTGCATCCAGCCAATTTTGCGAAGCATCCACATTTTGCCACATAATCAAGCCGCGCGATATTGTGCGAAGCAGTAAAAAATCAGGTCGCACCATGTCTAGTAAATAACGTGTGTTTGGTGGATTAAACCACTCAGCAATCGCTGCATTTCCTGTATTAAAAAACATTAAACCTAATGCAAGCGTTGCGCCTGGTGCGGTTACATCAATATTGACGTTGTCACCTTCGCGTATTTGAAATGAGGATAGACGATATTTTTCCTTTTGTGAACCTGTTAATGGTCGTTTATTGCCCCCAACCATATAGTAATGCAATGTATCGGGCAACTGTAAATCACGTAAACCAGCGGGCGATTCACCTTGACCCAAAGTTACCAAACCAAGGGCAAGACCAGCTGTCAATGCGTACGATTCACGTTCAACGCTATTCTCCATTTCTGGACCAGGTGGACGTCCAATTTCATGAAGAAGAACTTCAGCAATATGCCGTTTTGCTGAACTTTGGTACAGCAAACCAATACCCATTACAGCGGCTACTTGAATACTTTGAGGTATATCCAATTCCAGTGCTGTTGCCGGCAATAGTGCCTCAATATGTACACACAGCAATTTAGTTATAGTTGTATCCATTGTAGCGCGATATGCTGCTGAGATACCCAATAGTAATCCAACGCTGGTCATTTCATCACATTTCACCAAATAATCATAAATACTCATAAACGAAAGAGTTTTGAGATGTCCATTCAGGCCCAGTGCCATAAGAAAGCCGGCATGTTCAAGTGTATATTCACCTTGATTCCTCGGTTTATTATAAACAATCCATGTTGAGTCGATATCTTTCGCTTGTGGCACTATTTGTAAACCGGCTGCAACGCCATTATGAAACGATGGCCACATATGCATGTTGGTCGGATATTCTATTTGCTGCATTTCGATTGTTGTACCTTTGGTCGGCTCACGTCCAACGAGACAAAGTTTTGGTATGGGCATACTATCCACTGGTCTTGGCAGCATAGTACGCAACGTGAACATACCACGGCCCAATGAAAGTGTCATTGTCCTTGAACAGAGTGCAAACAATTGTTTTTCTTGTTCCTCAATGAATTCATGATCCGATGTACCCGGCGATTGTACCGTATCAATCAAAACTGGCTCTGAGGATGTTAGCAAACGACGTACTTCCTCGACGCGCATGTCATCGGGAAATCGTAAACGCAACAGCTTTGTGTCGATGTTATCCATGCCATCATTACGAGGCGGATCATCTACTTCTGTATTAGTTATCTCGTTTGGTCGAAATCGTGGCGAAAGCGAGTCTTCTTTATGTGCCACATTTAGATTATGTGGTGTTTCTTTATCTCTAATAAGATCACCATTAAGTAAGTTCGCATGTTCGACTAGTTCTGGACGTAATATCAACTTATAAGTGGCCAAGGTACTGCCAATTGGTGGTGCAAGTCGCGCCTGCTCTAATGCCTCAGCGATTATTAGGTGAATCGCCACCGGCAACCGTTCAATGTCAGAGCGCGTCATTTCTTTGAAGTAAAAAAAAAATATTAAAAAAATTGATATTAAGCAAGCGGATCTGAAATATGGTAAACTGCAACTTACCCACGCTAAGAATCAATTGTATAACCTGCTCATAACGTGGTACTTCAATGTTTATAGTACGCTTTAGACGCTTTGGGTATATTGACTGTACAGAGTCAATAAACTCTAGTGGATGAAACCAATTCTTGATTTTTCTATAGCCATGTTTAATTAACGACATAATCTAGTGTAGAATTACGAATAAACAAAGCTTTAAATACAAGAAATATTTCTCATTCACCTGAATTACATTTCGGGTAAGCTCATTAATGCCATAAACAAAACTATAAGGTATACTGTCGTAGTTTCGCAGTATACGTTCTACTTGCTTAAATACACTTGGAGCTGTCACATGCAAAAGTTCCTGATGCAACATCAATGCACCATGTTCTGGGGTCAATAGTGATACTTTAGTAGTTTTTTGTGCTAACTCAGGAAAATCCATAACATAGTGTAAGATGTAAGTGGACAACTGCATATCAATAGCCAATTGATGAAGAAACTAAAATGGAACACGAATTCAACTGGTTTCCGAATGGATGGAGAAAATTTTACAAACCGTAGCTAAACCAAATAAATAATCATGCATTGGTGAATTTAACTTAAAATCCTCGTACAGTAAGTGAAAACAATAAAAGATTGCCGGCAATATAGTAAAGAACGGAGCATTGCTATCTACTGTATAAGCGATGTCATTAGGTAAAGTGGTTGCAGCATCGATACCGTTATCACTAAGTGCATGCACTATGTACTCCCAGTCATTATCACTACTTTCATCGTTATCATTACATCGACGCCGCTTTTTTGCTTCATTCAATTCGTTGATCTGATGATTATGTATATCAGTAGAATTTTTTGTAGTATCATAGTCTTGGGCTGATAAAGCAGTGCAACCCAGAAGGCTTAGTAGTATTTTCTTGAATAGATGCCACTCTTGTTCGGTGCTAAAATCACGTGACCCTGGTGGATTACGAGCACTATACCAGCGTATAATAAATTGCAAATACTGATCCTTGTTTAACACTTGACGTAAAGTTGCTATGCACCGTCTTATTAGCGGTGACTCATTTAGGTATGGCAATGAAATCCGTAACATTTTTCCAGTTGAAAACACTAAAGTGAGACGATTAACAACAGGGTCACGTAACAAAACGCAAATATTGTTCGCTTGCCGATTTGTTGAGCTTTGCATTGGCAACGGATGCACAGGGGACAACAAGTGTAATTCGTCATCGAAACTTGAGTCCAGTTGAGTTTTCTGTGCACATGGCAATAAGCTACTACGTCTATCAAAAAGAAAGTTAGATAAAAAAATACGTAAATAAAATAAAGAAAAAAAGTCAAAATATTTACTTCGGTTCATTTATAACTTTTACATCTTAGATGGTGATTTTTCTCATCCAGAAATTAAAATGTTTAGGATATTTTATGAATTATTTGTCCGATTCTTGAATATAGTTATTGTACATATTTGCTTTTTTCTATTAAACTAGCGTTAACCGGCGTGCGTTGCTACACCCCCTATGCGTTAATTGGGTGTTTCTTATAAAAAGCTTTGTTGTAAAATGTGTAATTAATAATTTACAATATATTTTAATATTCTATTATAACCTAAGCAACTTTAAGAATCATTTGTTCTTTCAAAAAAAATAGGTTCAGTATATTTTGCACCAAATAAAAAAAACTTTAAAAATGGCATAAAACTATCTATATCTGGACAACAGCGCTACCTACCGGATCCAAATGTAGCAAAGAACCTGACTGTAACTCCATGAGTACAACAAAAAAAAAACAAAATCATCAAAATTGGTTCAGCCGTTCTCGAGTTTTGCGGGGTCATACTAGTTTTTGACTGCATTTTTATATATATAGATGATCACCCGTAAGAAGAGAATGAAGTGGTTCAGGTGGAGGCAAAATTTCTTCTAATTTGACTTTTCCTTGTAAGCAACACATGCCTTTCGATTCGTCCTTGAATTTCAATGCCAAGCAATGTTCACACACTACTGATATAGTACCTATTGATACTATACGATCGTCCTTGTAAGAAATCGAAGGATCGTAATTCATGGCAGAATTTTCTTTATTTACCCATGAATTAGTAACTCGTGCTGATGATTCTCTCTCTCTCTCAGCTCTATATCTATCCCGAACCTGACTGAGGCGAGCCTCACGTTCCGTTGACGATTCTTCATCTCTTGCTGAACGTACTCTTTTGGCATTCACTGTACAACAACCTATATTCGAACGACGACGTCTGCCAGACATGACTTTATAATTTCTTGATAGTAATAATCAGACTTAAATAAAAAAAAATCTAAAATCACATTTGAAGAAACTTTGCTGAGTAAATAATGAGAAGCTGGAATATTGCAGTGACAGTGACAGTTAAAGATAAGCATATAGGTATATGTATAGTGGAAATAACAGTATTTCTCCACTATTTAAAGGATGTTGTTATAAATATAAACCTTCCTCTTCAATCACTCTATCTATTAAAAAAAACCGCATCAAAATACGTTGCGTAGTTTTAAAGATTTAAGCTTACATAGGAAAAATGCGATTTTGTTTTATAATATGTAGTGACTAGTGAACCCAGCCCGCTTCGCTGAGCGTGTTATACGGATTCTTCTCAAAAGAAAAAAATGGGCCAACTGCGAGTCAGACTCGTACACGGAGGGTTCCGTACCAGATTGGGGTTTGTATGGGAGGTACTCATATACCCTAGTGGTCCGATTTGACTGATTCCAACAAATGTACCGCGTCTATATCAGAAACTTATAGTGTCTAAATTTCAGTTCAATAGGCCATAGTCAAAAAAAAAACAAAAGTTTTTCGAATAAGAACCTGAATTTTAATGGTGGGTTTGTATGGGATGTACCCCTCCTAGTTGGCCGATTTGGCTGATTCCAACAGATGTGCAACGCCTATATCAAAAACTTATAGTGTCTAAATTTCAATTCGATAGAACAAAAAACAAAAATCTGAATCTGAATTTTAATGGGGCTTTGTATGGAAGGTCCGGTCAAACTGAAATTTCGACAATATAAGTTTCTGATGCATATCCATCAACCATCCAAATTTCAAGATCGTGGGATTACTGGATCGTATAGCTGCCATACAAACCAAAATGTTTCTTGTATGGGGACCTCTTTAAGTTTTCGAAAATATTTTAGTTTTAGTATTTGTTGCTGATGCCCGGATAGAACTACACCTTCTGAGAAAATTTCAACTCTCTAACTATTGCGGTTTATGAAATATTACCCGAGGGCGGACGGACAACGAAGTCTTTGCAATAGGGTTCCTCCTTTTGGTACCCTTTGGTCCGGAACCCTAAAAACAACAATTTCAATTATATATTATTTACTGTAATGTTCTATTTTTAGTTTTTTTATTTTTCGTAAAAATGAACAAATCTGATGGTTTTCCTACACGTGAACATGCAACATAAAGTTGGCCATGAGAAGACACAGGATATTCTAAATTAATTCCACACACTCCCAAACACTGGCCTTGCGCTTTATTGATTGTCATTCCAAAAACAAGACTAACAGGCAATAAAGACGCTTGAATTGAAATGTTAAATCGGTTGGAATCATTGGAATACGTGAAATCAAAACATCTTGACTTTTGAATTTCCCTTTTAAATAAATATTAATATTCTTCATCTACTTTTTTCACTGTAAGCCTGGTACCGTTACAAAGCTGTGGTTGATTAATATATTTATAGTGACGCTATCTTTTGACGGAAGTACGAGTTGGAAAGGTACATCTTTCACTGATGTTCTATCAAAATTACATGACCAACGAATAATTAGAAGTCGAGTTATTGTTTTATAAGTGACAGTGCGTTTATAGCATCGGTCAAAAAATGAACTTTAAACAAAGAGCGAATATTAAGTTTTGTTTTAGACATGGAAAAACTTTTACTGAGACGTTTGAATTAAAGAAGCACTTTGCGACTTCTACCTCTTCGGACAACTACATTTGGCAGTGAAAGGAAAGCACTATGCCGATATTGAGACTATTAAAAGGCGTCGACCGATGCTATAAACACACTGTCACTTATAAAGCAATAACTCGGCTTCTAATTGTCCGTGGACCTGAAATTTTGACAGAACGTCAGTGAAGGTTGTACCTTTCTAACTTGAGCTCCCGTGAAAAGATAGCGTCACTATAAATAGAGATTTTGAAAAAGTTTCGTTTACTTTACGACTGACCTTGCATATATAGATAGATTAAAAAAAAAAATAAAAATCAAGTTTATACATAGACTCAGTTATTATGCTATGCGGAAAGCAATTTCTTTTTGTTTTTTATGATTTTCTTTTAGCTAATAACTATTTTATTGAATTATATATTGACCATTCTGATCCAACATTTTTTGCCATCTTTCTTTGTTAGCAAAAAATTAATCCAGGTACGTTATTCATTTGAAGTAAAAGTTTCACCGTCTAAAGTTATATAGAGAAGGGATCAAATAAAAATCAGACGGTCCCATATCTGAGAACATAGTGGGTGTGGCAGTATATCCCATTCAAGCTGTAAAAAGTTTTGGGGAGTTACCAAACTTGCATGAGATCTCGCATTATCCTGTTGGAACGCTATAACTTTTCAATTGATCAATTCTGGCTTCTTCTGTTTAAGTAAATCATTCAATATGTCCTGCTGATGAGTGTATTCTTCAAAATTGATCGTTGTATTGTCCGGTAGAAGCTTAAAAAACACGATTCCTTTACAAACCCACCAAACGACATGACAATGTCGTTAATCTTCTTTACTTTATATCTAGCTTTTGACATTGATATAGACAGCCAATTTATCATCCCAAGTGATGATGCGCTTCAAAAATGGATCATTCTTTTGACGATCGAGTATCAAATCGCGGACGCCAACGTGAGGGCACAAATTTCTTTCCGTAAGAACATGCGGAACCCTCCAACTTTTTAAAACCTAGCTGTTTCAAATGACCATGAACAGTAGAATTCGATAAATTTAATATCTCAGCGACCTCACAAGTTATTATTCGGTGGTTTGCATCAATTAACGATTTTAACTTTATCAGCTTTAACTGGCCTTCCAGAGCGTGATGCATCTTTAACATCAAAATTACCAGATTAAAATGTTGCTCTGTCATACTGTCAACACATCTTATCCACACATCGGATAATTTTTTTTCTTGCTTGAACAGTAGTTTTACCTTTTCGATATTAAAAAAGTAAAATATGCCGATAATTCTACTTTTTACTTTCCAGATTTGATAGGGCACCAACCAAAAACTACTGCGTATAATTAATCAATCTTTTTCACGCCCTGCAAGTCGAGCTGTACAATAAACATAATGATTTGCGGCTTAGGTGTGAAGATGGCTTTGAAAAAATATAATTAAGTCGTTTGTTGCGAAAAAACGAAATTACTTTGCGAACAACGCAATATGTACATTAATATTACCAATTTTTGTCCAATTTAACTTTAAATTTGTACTCCAATTCCTCATCAGCCTTTTATTACAGCTTCCAAATCTAATATAGAAAAGATATTCAACTTCCTAAAAAATTGTAAACTTATAAATCTATTGGGCGAACAAATAGAAAACCGCCGTTTTCCCATAGATGGCGCCAGCGCCGCTAATCGGTCGATAAGTACGATCAGAAACATTACATAGCCAGCTGAGGTATCGGTCAACAACTCTACATAATCTCGCTTGTGTATTTTGACTGTGCTTTGTCCTGTTCGTTAGCGAAAATGGCAAAATTCGAGCCTACAAAGGGCCATTTGCGGGAAGTGTTGCTTTTTGCATATCATTCGAAAAAAAAATGCTACTCAGGCGCATCGAATGATTGTAGAAACTTATGGTGCTATGGTAAAGCTATATTAGTGAAAGAACGTGTCGGGAATGGTTTCAAAAGTTTAAAAATGGCGAATATGGCGTGGAAGACAAGGAACGTCCCGGTCCCGTTAAAAAGTTCGAGGATGCAAAATTAGAGACTTTGCTGGATGAAGATTCGTGTAGAACGCAACAGGAACTTGCAAGTTTATTTGGCGTGACTCAGCAAGCCGTTTCTCATCGCCTTAAGAGCTTAGGAATGATCCAGAAACTGGGACATTGGGTGCCGTACGAGTTGAAGCCGAGGGACATCGAACGGCGCCTTTGCATGTGCGAACAACTTCTCCAACGGCAAAACAGAAAGGGTTTTTTGCATCGCATCGTGACCGGCGATGAAAAGTGGATACACTATGACAACCCGAAGCGGAAAAAACCGAACATTCATGGCTCGAAGCTGATGCTGTGTATCTGGTGGGACCAGCTCGGTGTAGTGTACTATGAACTCTTGAAACCATCACAGGAGCCCTCTATCGGACTCAAATAATACGTTTGAATCGAGCGTTGAAGGAAAAACGCCCGCAATACTCGGAAAGACACGACAAGGTGATACTTCTACATGACAACGCTCGGCCACATGTTTCCAAGGTAGTGAAAACATACCTGGAAACTTTGAAATGGGATCGCACCCACCCGCGTACTGTCCACACATGCCCCTTCTGATTTTTATTTATTCAGATTGATGACGCATGAACTGGCAGGACACCACTTTCGTTCTTTCGAAGAAGCCAAAAACTGGATTGATTCGTGGATCGCGTCAAACGACGAACAATTTTTCCGACGAGGAATTCAAAAGCTGCCAGAAAAATGGGAAAAAGTTGTGGCTAGTAATGGAAATTATTTTGGAGATTGAGTATGTAACGAGTTTTTTATAATAAAGCCTCAAATTATGAAAAAAAAAACGCCGATTTTCTATTTGTACGGCCAATAATATACTATTTTATAATTTCTTAGAATTGAAGGCCTAATAGCTAGTACTCTATTGTCAATTATTAGTTATAGTATTTTTATTATTTTTTTTTTGTTAATGTAATATAATTAATTTTAATAAATAAATTATTTATTATCTATATGCAAATTATTTGTAATTAAATACTCTTCAAACTCTCTGGCTATGAAAATGCATAATTTTAGTTGTATGTCGATACGTTATCTAGTCTTCGGTTCGGCTGCGACAAATGATCTGAAGATATTGCAGATAAAATTTCATTTGCAAAACCTGTGGGACTAGATAGACCGTGTTACTAACCGACAGAATAAGCTCATTAGATTACCCTCACGATAATTCTGATAAAAAAAGTACGCTTTGCACTTTAGTGCATTAAAGTGTTTGAAAGGTTTCTTACTTCAAAATTTAAAAAAGATTTGTATGATCGATTTGTAGTGTAGCTATATTTTTAAGCGGTTTCACAGCTGAAACAAATGTTTAAAAATATCAGATCCTAGATAAATTATACTTTACGAGGTCTTCCAAAAACCAGACTGAAGTGTGTATAATAAGTGAGTAAAAATTTAAATACAATTATTATTACCTGGGAAATGAGTTATTTAGTTGAAGACCATCCAGTGATACTGTTGTTGCATTTAAATTAACTATTGTTGCTGGAATCATACCAGGGGCTAAATGGACTTTAGAGATTAAAACAGCTCCAGTATACAAAATAACGCTTCCAGCTGGATCTAGGATCGCAATCATTTGCATTCGTTTTAAACAGATTGCATCCTTGGCTAGTATCGTGCAGCTGACCATTGCAGAAAATTGTATTTCGCTAGTCCCCAATCCAATAATATTTACTAAATGAAGACGGCAAGCACGTTGTAATAAATAGCATAGATACGTTTGACCCACAAGATCAGTATGTATAAAAGAACGTGTTGCTTTTTCGGAAAATTCACGCTGCCTAAAATTTTATGATTGGTTTTTATTTTTTGTCTAACTATATTTATTATACCTTACTTACGACCCAAATGAATTTTCTGTCCAAAGATGCTCTAAACATAAAACTGGCTCAATTGGTTTAGCTGGTTTTACTCGTGGAACCTTACGCATATCCTGCATTGAGATCGATTGATAGCCCATTGTAGATTGAAGATTGCTTAAGTGTGTGCCCGCCGATGTACGACTAAAGGAATGTAAATGAGAATAAATGGCAGTCATGAATGTTAGCATTTTAAACAAACTTTATGTTGCCCAATACGTTTATATAGTTTGCTGACTGACTGGCGGTGCGATTATGATTCATTAAGTAATTAGAAGCTCCGGTACCATAGCGATCTATTAACGACGAGTTCTTAGGAGTTGCTTGTGATAGATATTTTTATTTCTTATCAATTTTTGGAAACAAACGGGAATTATAATTATAACTTACCACCAGTATTTTTTATTGTTGGGCTGTTAGCAAAACTCTGAGCATTACTAAAAGACCCTCGATTCAATGTTTGGCTGAGATGTGAATCGTTTTGAGAGTTAACAAAATTTTGTACTTCATCTGGTGTCACTTTACGTAATCGCGATATAAAGTGCTTTGATATTTTTGTATCATACAATAGCACAAGATCGGTTTGATCTTCTGAGAAAACAATGTTATAGTCTTGCTCAGTCATATAACCAAATAAGTTTATTGATGTCTTAAAAAGGACTGGGCACATTTCATCTTGTGGATGTGAAAGTGAAAATAGTCGTGGCATAGGTACCGTTAGACTCTGTACAACTGCATGGCCAGAGATTTTTTCAAATAACAGACCATGCTTTGTCGGCCAGACATGCGAAATCGGAAATTCGAGATTCATACGGTAATCATCGCCATTACTGCAATATACACGCAATGTTTCCTGATCAATTATACAAATCGATGTAAGTTTATCTTCTTTTTCCAATGTAGCCTCCACTTGTGCTAGTCTGCCTCGAACAAAATCACGTGTTACAAAGAAGGCAAATTTAACTGGAGTCTCGCATGTAAAGCATATTTGCTTCAACACCGTTTCATCCTCTTGAATTCCCTGTGTCCATACAACTGTATACTTATTTACATACAATTCCTCCTCATTGTTTATAATATTATTAAAAATGGCTGAAGCGTCCTCCAATGGTCTGCCATCTTTTCGGCGTTGCTCATGCAACAATGCGACATTATGATTCAGATATTGGACATTAATGCGTTTGTCATAAGAAGCCCGTTGCATAGCAACAAACATACTCTTTCGTTTTTTACGTTTTGTGCGTGCATCGCTATCATCATATATTTCTCGTACGCACCAAAATTCCTGGTGTTCCTCAACGCTTGATGAAATATTAACATTTGCCAAACGTTGTAACAACAAATGTTCAGATGGGAAATCTTTGGATTCACTATGGTTATCTGGTCCAGGATGATCCTCGACCGTCAAACGACCTCTTGGAATGAATTCCATTGGTGGTTCAGAGACGGCGATCATCTCTGTACTATCATTCAGATTTGCAGTAAACTCCGACACGATGCTTAATTTGTTTACAATAAAAAATAAGGAGGACGTGCTTTTCATCAAATCCTTAGACACCCTGTCGGATATTTTATTATTTGCATTCTACAAGTAAACTACACCGGCAATAAAAATCACCAATACGAAATAAGATGAAAAAAAAAAAAAATTATCAGCAATGCGATATAAGCATCTACATCTACTTTAATTTATATAAATTGTATTATTATATATTGATTGTACAATTAATATTCATATTTACAGTATCCAGTAGTGTTGTGTAGTTCATGAGTGAGTGAACAAAAAAGTGTTGCTCACTACACTGAGCAAGTGAACATGTTCGTTCCTTATTGTTCCTTTTTGTTCAGTTGTTCTATTTTGCTCACTTGTTCTTTTTTGCTCAGTTGTTCTATTTTGCTCAGTTGATCTATTTTGCTCTGTTGTTCTTTTTTGTTCTGTTGTTCTTTTTTTGCTCTGTTGTTCCTTTTGCCCACTTGTTCTCTTTTACACAATGTATGTGGAATAGTAG
Organism: Amiota minor; assembly: GCA_037043295.1. Lineage (NCBI taxonomy): Eukaryota > Metazoa > Arthropoda > Insecta > Diptera > Drosophilidae > Amiota > Amiota minor. Next base: position 14,033 of record JBAMAW010002679.1, read on the forward strand.
TTAATTTTCCAACGGTTTTTCACTTATTACTTCAAAAATCACTCAACGCGCTTATACATTCGCGCCGTCACATTCCTTGCTTTGCTCATACGCTCAACATAACTGTCCAAAAGGCATTGGAAAAAATCGACAGTGTGCGAACAAAAGCCAAAAGCAATTGTTGAATATTTCAATCGCAGCACAACAGGTCTCCACGCACAAAATGTTTTAAATGGCTTGCGTTATTGAAAGAAGCGGTTATGGCAGCCGTATCGATTTTGCGGCCGTATGTAGTTTTATCCATGCCAGAATGGGACCTAATTGAAGGCGTATTGACAATATTGCAGACTTTTTGCAAATTACCAACGAAATCCCTGCAGAGAAAAACGTTATTTTATCCAAAGACATTTTGCAAAAAGGAATGGCAAACATGAGCTCCAGTTTGAAAAAGTCCTTAAATGCAATTGTCGATGCAATCATCTCGGAGATGAACACTCGTTTTATGGACTACGAAACAAAAGATTTGTTTGCAGAGAGCACAATCTTAGACCCAAGATTTAAAGGTCGTCTGTTCAAATTCGAGGACTCATTTAAAAGGTCAGTAGCCGGAATAAAAAGAAAAATAATGTCGACACGGCCAATTACCGCTTTGCCTGAAACTGCCAAGACTGAGTCGGTATGTCTATCTGCAGTATCCAATGATGAGCATGACATTTGGAAGCACTTTGACACTGCATTTAATCGAGTGAGCAAACCAACCAAGAACACAGCTACAGCCATTAGGGAAATGCAAAATACCTGTCAGATGAAGACATAAGCCGGAAAGATGATCCATTGATATGGTGGGAACAGCGCAAAACACAATATTCCTACTTATATAAATTTATGATGAAACGCCTTTGTATAGTGGCCACATCGGTGTCATGCGACCGCATATTTTCAAGTGCAGGTGAAACTATACGCAAAAGGCGAACACTATTAAAGCCAAAAAACGTGGCAAACCTTATGTTCTTGCATAATAATATGTGAGCATGAATTATCAAGTATGTATATATTAAGTAATGTTCGTAGAGCTTAAATAATAATTTTTTTCTATTTCAGAGTCATTGTAAAGGAAACGAAACTTCCATTTTTATCAAAGAATTCCCAATGAAGGAGGGAATAAAAATTTATTTTATTATTTCTAGTATGTAGTTAAACTGGATTTTTAGTACTGTGATTTTTTTTTTTTAATGTTTATACATGAATGTAAGTTAGGTTAATTTGTTAAAGTTCTCTTACTGAACTATATAAAAAAAATATATCAATTTGAACATATGTATGCGTTGTTGTCATGAGCAACTGCAATTTATGAGTGAGCAACTGAGCGAGTTGACTCACTTCAAAAAAAAAGAACAAGTGAACATGTTCTCCAAAGTGAGCAATACTTACCCAACACTGGTATGCAGATTTCAGTACATTTGCGACAGAAGCCAGAACAAATTCAGATCGAGAAAACAGCGCTGTCGGGCTGCATTTGCAACTAAAACAGAATTGAACGTATTTGAACAGAACTAAAAATAGGGTGCCGCATATAGCAGAAGCAGAAACGGGCACAACAGTTTGTTTTTTTGGGGTGTTGCTACATATTCTTACAGACAGATACAGAAACACCCATACATTATATGTATATATTGTATTTTAATTTTATTTTTATTTTATAATATTTAGATACTAGTTCTCCGCGTTGACACGCTTTCGCTCAAAAAAGATAAAAAAGCATATACATTGTTGATGATCAAGAAGCTATGTAGGGATGGAATCTATAACAGAAAGAGGAATGGAGCGCTGTAGACGATGACCGCCAATAAAAATAAAAAATAATAAATTAAAAAATATTAATTCAATATGATCTCATAATGAGTAATGAATGAAGTACCTGTAACGGGATCTCGTTGTTTAATGTTTATGGATCACAATTTCTCGACTGTCTGTGCGGCCTCCAACCATGATTCCAGCAACGTCGTCAACAACAGGCGCATTGAATATACGCACGTGCTCTCCAGGTGGTGTTATATTAGGATTGATGGCGTTTAGGAACGCTGGTTTTTTTGGTTTATGTTTTCGTTTCTTTTCTTTGTTATCTATTCCTAGTTAAGTTATAATATGTTAGATCTCGCTCACTTAAAGCTTTCAATAGCATAAGCTTTAAGTGAGCTTTCATGTTTTTTGTTTCTGTATTCTATTTCGTTTTAAGTTCACTATACTTAAGATCACGTGATGTTTTTCAGTTCCTTTGTGTTCAACACCACATGAAGGTGCTAAATTGTGTAGTTCATAACTAATAAAGAAAAAATACAGTCCACAGTCGATTTTGAGAGTTTTCGTTTTCGGTATATTAATTCAATTCTTTTCGTAACATTTTGGTCCTTCGAGCCGGATCTCAAGGAATATTACAATTGG
>JBAMAW010002682.1:0-52808 GCA_037043295.1 Amiota minor
ATTTTTTTTTTTTTTTTTTTTAACTCCTCGGTTTGAGGTACAGCGGAGTGGGATGTATGATCTCTTTGGATCTCCCTGCAGCTCATGGGAGATCATAGGGCCTATGTTATCATCATTGGAAGAGTGGCCATTTTTCACATCTGAAATTGCAAACATCATTCGCGGTGCTCAAATGTACGAGCGGTTAATGGCGCCTGCGTAAGGACAATTTACCTCCCTACGAAGTAACCCTTTGGTAGTTTCGTAGGGGTTTGAGGCGATAAGGGGGTTTTACGGCGATAGAAATCCATCATAAGTTATGGCACGGGCCATAAGTATCTTTCGAAGATTTTTCCCTCCTTATTGGCATAACAAAAAAAAAACATATTTTCTACAATATAATTTGATATTCTTGTGAAATCTGTGAAAAAGAAATAGAAAAGCACAAATTATAAAAACACACGTGCTTAGCACCCACGAGCTCTTTGGTTTCCGGACAGTAAAATCTTACATCGCCCTCATCTTGCAATCAATGGTTAATTGTATTGTATTAGGCATTGGCTCACGGTACATACGAGTACATTGAAAGCATAATTTTTTCATATTTTTGAACTTCCCCAAATAGCAAACTTCTGTATAGGCCATTTTTATGTAAAATCTATATTCATTAATTTTGATTCATACGTTATTAGGCTTATTAAACTTTAATATTCCTGGTCCACAATGAGCTTTGTTGTGTTGCCAATTATGTGATGTGCTTATAAAAAAAATTTTAAAATACAAGAAACAAAAAAATTGGCTTAATCTCACGAGCCTTTGATATGAATTACGTTGCCTATGAAATGAATTAATAAATGTTTAGTAAAAAATTTCAGTATTAAATTTCAATTTATTTAATATATTATAGGTGATTATTGGTCGATGATAGCAAAAGTATGCTGCTAAGGAGTCTAACACTTAGTGACTTTCAGCACTGCTTTAACCAGTGGAAAACTCGCATGCAGCGGTGTATAGATAGGGAAGGGGAGTATGTTGAAGGAGATTAATTGTTATTTGTAATAAGTTTTCAATAAAGTATGTTTTACAGACCAGTCCCGTTACTTAATTGTCACACCATGTATACATTACTGAGGCTATTTTTTTTTTTTTTGCTTTTTGCGTTCTCTATTATTTATTGATTTAACTTGCATACAAAACAAAGCCTAACAATAATTTAGGAATCTTAAAACTAAGTGTTGAAGATTTAGAAGTTTCTATAGTGGTGAGCTAGAGATACTTTTCAGTATTGCGTGGTCCTCCTAGGTTTATGGGGCAGGAAAGTCATTCCGACGAAGGCGCGTGTGACAACTCATATATTATAGAGATCGAGCTAGTAAATTAGGATGTTGCAAGAGCTTAACAAGATATTTCTGTTTCATTTGGTCCAATTCGGTTTTAATTAGTGGGACGTTAAGGTCTCTGTGGATATTCGAGTTCGAAATGTACCAGGGAGCACCTGTTAAAAAACGAAGTATTTTCGATTGGGCTCTTTGGATGACTTCAACGTAACTTGAGCTTGCGATCCCGGAAAGCTGGGAACCATATGTCCAGATAGGCCTTATTAAGCTGTTATATAGTAGCACCTGTAAATCGAGGCTTGGCCCAGATCTTTGGTTTAAGAGCCAGTAAAGGGACTGGGCTTTAATTTTCATGCTAATTTTTTTGGCTTCTATATGATTCCGCCAGGTGAGCCATCTGTCCAAATTAACTCGCATGTAGGTAACTTCAGTAGAGGGTATTACGATGGTGTTCTTAAAAACGATGGACGAAGAGTCTGTCTTATTTAGGGTGAATGTTAAGTGCTTACATAACTCCGGATTGACTTTTCTACGCCAATTATCTAGCCCGCCCGATACCAGTTGCAAGTGATCACTTAGCTCTTTCATCGCTTTTTAGGGCAGCGTGTGCGATTGATGATTTCAGTGTTATTCGCAAAGGTTGATGTCATAAGGTGGGGATTTGTAGGTATGTCAGCAGATACAATGACGTATAAGAGCGAACGAGAACACTGCCTTGTGGAACGCCAGCATTAATGTGGTATTCGTTAGAGGTGAAATTTTTGCATCTCACCACGTGGTATAAGCTTCTTAATAAAAATTTTTTCAAATAATTTTCATATCACCGGCAGCAAACCCACTTTGAGTATTGCGTTGAAGAGTATTGCAAGGAATGATATTGCACAGTTTGATAGCTAAATAATCATCTTGCAGTTGATGAGATCGTACCAAGGCGCTTTTTTTGGGATTAACTCCATATTTGAATTGCTGCTCTTATCTCATTTGAATTAGTTTTAAGTATGCTGCAATTAACAAATGGAGAGCATGGCTGCTGGGTAAGCTGAAATCCGTTTCTTGGCAATTTTGGTTGAAAGACGGATTTGGGGTGGTTAGCAAAAGTGAAAGCCTTTTACTCGTCAGATTGTGCCTAGTTTCCACTTTGATCCCGGATGGGGCAGTCAGCTGTTATTATGGATTCATGCGGTCTTGTGCTCTCAGAATCGAAAACTTAGTACTCGGTAATGAAAGCTTTTCAATGTAGTGCCTTTGGATATTGTGATCTTCAATCGGAAGAGCATATCTTAACGGTTTTTTAGCAGTTTTAAGCCTTTGCAACGAAGCGGGAGATCGACGTTTGCGTCGTAGCCGGTGTTTTTCTGACAGCTTTCTTGGAGCATGGTTGTACATTCGGTGTCGTGACAACAGGTTATGTTGAAATGTTCCAGACAGTTGTCAATGTCTGTTCCGGTATCAAGTGTGGTCTCATACAAATGTGGGTTCTGAAGTATTTTTTATACGTGAGCCAGTCAGTCTTCCATGAGGTAAGTATGAGGGAAGGATCGCTTTTTGTGGGATGCTTCAATAAGTGAAAAGTGTCTGGTCTGATGATAGCTCGGCATGGGTTTCCGTTGAAATCACACTACGAGAGATATGACGAGCAACTGCAAAGTCGATCATGTCTGGAAATTTCCTTGGATCTGCTGACCAATATGGAGAACTACCCGGAGAAGCAAAGTTGAGTTTGTTGCTTGGATTTTCTTGTAGAGGTGTTTTCCTTTATGATTTGCAAGTCTGGAGCCCCAGTAGGGGCGCATACCATTAAAGACACCTGCTGCAAGAATTTTGACCCTAGAGTTCGAAAACTGCTTGAAGCACGATTCGGAAATCAAAAACCGGGGTGGACAGTAGACGGATGAAAGCGTCAAATTTCCATTTGAACTTTCGATGATAATCGTCGTAGCCTGCATATAGTTTTCCGAGTATGATGAGTATACGCGTTCCGCCATGTGCTTTGCCATCAGGGTGGTGTGTGGTGTGTGGCGTTGAATGAGTACCCCGGGATATCAAATTTATATCTGTTTGTGATAGAGGTCTGCATGTTGGAAAAAAAACGACGTTCGAATCAACAATGCTCTGTATAAACTGAGTGAAATAGAATGCGACGCCGAAAGAATTCGAGTGAATTTGTGCTCTCACGTCAGACTCAGTCGCACAACATTTACACACAGAAGATTGAATTGAATGAGTAGAATGAGAGATTGTTTTCGAGTTTATTCGAATGCATTAATTTTTTGTTTTTGTTTTGCATAAGAAATAAGGATTATTATTATTGTGCTGTGCGTAAAGAAAACAAGATGGAATAGATAGATTTGCAGTTTAGTTTCATGTACTTTGCCTTTGGTTAGCGGACCAATGTGAAAATTTTTGTTGGAGATAAGTTGCGCTACCTGTGAAACAAGATTGTTTGAACTGCGCTCGCGATTATAAATTGGGGACGCTTAGTTTGCTTGACTGCTTTGGCGTCTTCCATGTCTGTGGGATCATTACAGTTGCTAAGAGCTTCAAATGTGTTCCATTTGAAGAAGTTTGGTTTGTTGTTTGGGGTTCATGAAGTATTTGACTTCTTAGATTTGTTACCAGAGTTAGGTTTATGCGGACTGAGTTTCCGTTTGATCTGCACATAGCGATCAATTTCTGTACTGGCGAACTTTTTGATTTTGTGGTCTCCTTCTTGTGCGGGACAATTGTTCCCGTTATTCGACTGCCGACAGGACTTTGGTGACATATTGAAAAAATTTGACGTGGTGCCGTAAGAGGAACAGAGTTACTAGTAGTTGAGTAGTTCGGCATCATCTGAAGCAAGGTTCCTGTTAAAGTCACCCCACAGAATGATAGGCAACTTGTCATAGTTCTCCCGTAGTTCACCAGGTCCAATAGGAGTGTATTGTAATGAAACAAATTTAAGAATCTTTATAATATCAATTATTCGATGCTTTGGTGAAATGTATACCACCACCAATAGCACGTTTTGTCCATTACACAGTATGCATTCGGCTGCAGAAACGCCTCCGACTGATGGGGTTATCGCTGTGATGTTTGATGGTTGGTAACGTTGCATTTGCACGTGCGGCGTAATTCTATTATCAGTGTTTTGTTTTAGATATATCGATACACCACCAGCACGCTGGCCTTCTCCTTTAAATTGAGCGCAACAGTCGAAATTTGGAAATCAGACATACTCGTCGTTACACAGCCAAGTCTCACATAATAAAAGAAAGGTACATTGTTGTATCACCGAATCTGTTAGATCATTTTTGTGAGCCCTTTAACTTTGGCAGTTAAAAAAGAATGACGTAGATTTTGTGGTACTAACAACATCCAAAATTGTATCCTGGCGAATTTTAAGAATATTATTTATTTGCAAGCCTTGCAAATTAAGTTTGAAGGAAAAGTAAACGACTTGTAACTCTTCGTCCATGATGAAATCTTTTATCATTGTTTTCGTAACAATAAATAGTCCTTCAAGACTTGTGACTTTTGAAAGTGCGACATAAACAGGTTGTTGGTCATAAGATTTTGCATACTCATAAACAGCCTGCTGGAAGGTACCCCCTTACGATTTGTGAATTGTCATCCACAGACTGGAATTAACGGCAGGCGATTCCGATTGGCATTCAAATATATTGTAGCATTTATCGGGCGATAGAAACCAAATCCTTTACAATGTCATGTCTCTGAATATATCCCGCAGCAAGGTCCATTAATTTAGGTCCAATTCTACAACTAAGATGAAATCGTAACCAGAGGCGTTTTACAGAATCATTGTTTGTTTGATCAAGTTTGTTTTTGTCATTTTCAATTTTAGTTGTAATGTCATGCTGATATTCAATTAATTCCAAAAACCGTATAGCTCCATTTGCTACATTGCAAGTGCGCTCATTTCATTTCGCTCGCAAGTCACAGAGTTTCAATCACATTTTATTGTATTTCATATTGTATCGTATTGATTCTTCTATCTTCCACCCCCCATGAACATCATCAGACGCAACCGATACTTGCCAATACTGATACACACACATGCACCTTAACTAATGTTTGCTTTGCCTATTTCATTCTTTCATTCTTCTCTATTCCTCTCTTTGCAATTTTTTAATTTATAAATCTTTATTATTAAACTTCAATAATTTCATATTAGCCCAAAATGAGTTTTGTTGTATTGCCACTTATTTGCTGTAGTTACAAAATTTAAAAAGGAAAAGAAACAAGTAAGAAGTTTAACTTCGACTATGCCGAAGTTGATATATTCTTCACGCACCCCCTAGAAAACGTTTTTGCCTCCGCTCTGTGCTAGAGCTTTCAGAAATATTTAATTATTGGTGTGACTTATGTTATATGTATACATAGAGCATTCAACACTGAGGCCGAAATATTCATATAGAAGCTTTACGATCCAGTAATCCTGGGGTCTTGAAACTTACACGGTTGTTGAATATGGATCAAGCACTTGTACAGTTGAAATTTCATTTGATAACACAAAAAAAAATTGGCCAAGTGCGAGTCAGACTCGTACACGGAGGGTTCCGTACCAGATTGGGGTTTGTATGGGAGGCACTTTCCCTACTGATCCTGTATCACAAATACACAGTAGTCAAAAAAACAAAAAAGTTTTTCGAATAAGAACCGGAATTTTAATGGTGGGTTTGTATTGGAGGTACCTCCCGAGTTGTCCGATTTTGCTGATTCCAACAGATGTACAGCGCCTACATCAAAAAACCTATAGTGTCTAAATTCGATAGAACAAAAACAAAAAAGTTTTTCTAATAAGAACCTGAATTTTATGTATGTGATCTCATCAAACTGAAATTTCGACAATAGAAGCTTCTGATGAATACCTACCAATCTCCCAAATTTCAAGATATTGGGGTTATTGGATCGTATATCTGCGCAAATGCTTCTTGTATGGACACCCCTTTAAGGTTTTGGAAATATTTTAGCTTTAGTATTTGTTGCTGATGCCCGGATAGAATTAAACTTTCTGTGAAAATTTCAACTCTCTAACTATTATGGTTCATGAGATATGACCCGAGGATGGACGGACGGACGAACAACGAAGTCGTTTGGTACCCTTTGAGTACGGAACCCTAAAAAGATTAAAAAGTGCAATTTCATCTCAGCCGGCCTTGAACACCCCAATTGCATATTATCGGTAAAATATTTTTAGTTTGCCTTCTTCTTATATAAAAAAAAATTTTCTCTATAATATTTAGAAATATAGTCAGTGACGATATTGTCAAATTTTGCCATACCGAAACCAAAGTATTTTCAATTCAAAAATATGATAAAATAATGACAATCCATTTGTCTCTCACCTGTATAACGTATGGACATGGACAATGGACATGGGATATACAAACTCTTGGGGTTGGGCTAACTGAACTAAGGAGAAAGGATAAGGGTTGGTTCTCAATACAGCCATAACCATATAAGATAGCTATCGTGTAGGATTGAAGAACTACAACTTGACAATGAAGAAGAAGACAATTCCAACCATGAACATATTACAGCAACCGCGAAATAAACCAAAAATGCTGCAATAATTTGTTTAAAAATGAGCGGAAAACAAAAAAAAATGTTACCACATATATAAAAATCAACGTCTATAACAGTAAGTAAATAACAACAAGAAATAAACAAATATTTTATGGCGTGCAGCAGGTGCGGGCGTTGCGTTTCAGTTTTTTAAAGGCAAAAAGAGAGAGCAAGAGGGCCAATTGTCCAAACCATCATCATCATCATCACCACCATCGATGACGACAGGAAATTATGCAAACTTTGCGAAAATAAAGAAACAAGTCACAAAACATATAAATGCTTAAAAAAAAACCAAGGCAAGCTAGCAAAGAATCATCAACAGCAACAAAGGTTGCAACATTGCTGGGCAACCATTACCACGAACATGGCTTAACACATTCACTGTAAATGAATGCCCGCATTTTAAATGAAAAGCCGTATTTCCGCTTCAACTGGCCAAGTCGGAATAACACTACAATATGTGTCTGCTCCGAGTCAGGCATTAAACAGGGACCAATACACGGGTACATTGAATATGACCAAAAATAAAAAATTAGTGTAGTAAAATTGGCCAGAGGCAGTTCACGGCACAAATTGTAAGCTTCAATGAGTTTTTGGCAATTGAATTAAATTTTGTTTTAAAAAATTAATTAGCAATCGATTTAAGAGTAAGAAAAGGTGACCATTCCAACACACTTTACAGTACTATATTGAACATAGGCAAGTATATGTAAAGCATAGGCAAGTATGTATGGCAGCGAAGTCCTTTGTGCTATTTTCATATATGATAATATTGTACAAATGCATTATGCATTTTCTTAGTATTATCAGTTTCTCATGAAGTTCGTAACAGACAGAAAGAGGCATCGGAGAATCCATAAGTACACATATTCTTCTCGAAGAGAAAAAAAAGTTCATTAAGCTATGTCGGTCTGTCCATCTGAATGTTTGCAAACTAGTAGGTCAGTTCTTGAGCCACACAGATGAAATTTTGCACGAACTTTTTATTTAACTAGATGCAGTACAATTGTCACAACCAGCCGGGTCGGAACGACTCCCACACAAACACCCAAATAAAACTGAGGATCCTATTAGAAAAACTTTTTTGTTTTTTGCACTATTAAACTGAAATTTATACACTACAAGATTCCAATAAATGCGCTGGACATTTGTCAGCATGAGCCAAATCGGACCACGAAGGATAGTACCTCCCTCACAAACACCACATTCAAATGCAGGTTTTTATTAATAATACTTTTCTGGTTTTCATATTTTCGAACTGAAATTTTGACACTCTAAGTATCCAAAACATTTATGGGAATCAGCCCAAGATTATTGGATCGTATAGCTCCCATACAAACCCCGATTCAAATTTATGTTCCTATTGGAAAAACTTTTTTGTTTTTTGTGTTATCGAACTGAAGTGACTCACCCAAGGCCCTAGGATTACTAGGATCGATAAGCTCCTATACAAATATTTAGATGTCACTGTTGAAATGTGTACAGACTATACTATAAATTCAAATCAATAATCAAATATTTCTGAGGCTCTATCACACAATCGTAGTCAAAAACGTTTGCTAGGGGTGCGTGAAGAGTATATTAACTTTGGCATAGACGAAGTTAACCGACTGTTTACTTGATTTTATTTTATAAACTCAAAGTGGGAAAAAGGGAAAACAGCCCATCCGATAAACTAATATACTGCCGCAATCGAAAATATCGAATGTATGCATCATGCGTTTCTCCACTTATGTTTTGCATATTTTTTTTTTTTGCTTTGGTATTTTCCTTCTTCGCAATTTTATGTTTAATATTTAATAGTGTCTCTATTGCTTTCTCTGTGGACCATGGGCAGTTTATTGTTAATGCAAAATTGTTAAAGAACAATACAAACAAATGTGATATTTTAATAGGATGTAGTCGAGTTTCGGATACCTTGTAAACCACCCCAATCATTTTGAATTAGAGGTCTGCATAAATATTTATGGTGGTCATGCTCAAATGAATGAATTTGACATTCATATAATTTTAATGCAATCGATTGAATGTATAATGTTGAGTGGATGTTTTATGCAATCATTCACACGAAGCGGTAGAGAATTGGGTTTTTACTCGTGTGCAGTAAGAAGACTTTTTATTTTTTTGTACTCACTTCAATTGTGTTTGTAAGTTCAGTATAATTATAAAAAATGGGCCATGTGCGAGTCAGACTCGTACACGGAGAGTTCCGTACCAGATTGGGTTTGTATGGGAGGTACTCCCCCTAGTGGTCCGATTTGACTGATCAAACAAATGTACCGCGCCTATATCAGAAACTTATAGTATCTAAATATCAGTTCAAGAGTCCAAAAATCAAAAAAAATTTTCGAATAAGAACATGAATTTTAATGGTGGGTGAATTTTAATGTTGTGTGTATAGAAGGTACTCCTCCTAGTTGGCTGATTTGGCTGATTCCAATAGATGTCTAGCACCTATATCATAAACCTATAATGTCTAAATTTCAGTTCGATAGAACACAAACAAAAAAGTTTTTCTGATAAGAACCTGAATTTTAATGGGAGAGTTTGTATGGGAGGTACCCTCCCTAATGCTCCGATCAAACCGCAATTTCGACAATATAAGTTTTCAACTGAACTAAAAACCAATATCGTGGGATAACTGGATCGTATAGATGCCATACAAACGAAAATGTTTCTTGTATGGGGACCCCTTTAAGTTTTTGAAAATATTTTTGTTTTTGTATACTAAATTTTATATAAACTATGTATGTAATTAGATTTGCTTAATACTAAAATTAAATAACTTTAAGTTTTTCATTACTGCAGGAACATTATCTTGTTTGTTTAAGCGGGGTTAGTAGAAATTGTGAACCGTTTTTCGGCTTTTAAATTCATAGCAAACAAATACAATAATAATTAAAATTATCAATTAAGGAACACTTTACTTCAACACCCATGAAATACCTACGATATTTTCAATAATTTGTAAATTTATTATTCACTGTTAATATCCTTTTCACAGTAGAGTATAAGCTGCTTCAATATGCAAACAGCTCAAAAGCGAACAACAACAAGAGGGAGCATAGCGAAATTGAGAGGTTGTTCTTGCAAAATAAAAATTACTTTTGAGTTGTTTACTCACTTTTCCATACACTGGAAATTTTTCTAAATTATGTGTTTCCACAAATTTTACGTTTGACCTTAGCACAATGTGCGCGCAACGTTCCATGACCAAAACAAAAAACAGTTGTTTTCCGTAAGTAAAACAGCCATATGAATAACTAGCTGATGCAAGCAATGTTTTCAGCACTGTGAAATCTTAAACCCAGTGTTATTTAAAGTGCTGATATTGAAAGCATCGCAAATAATTTGAGATTTAACTTTCGCGATAAGAAGAATATTCAACAACATTCAACTATATATGATTTGATTTATTTTTCAGCATCAAGAATGAATATGAAAGACCACCGTTTATATGCGATTTTAATAAGTTTCACTTCTATCATGTGTACCGTAATACACATTTTTTTCTTTCATGTTGGATATGGTAATTTTATACATAAAATGTACGAAAGTGATTTAGCAAGATTATTCTTATACGAACTCGCATACTAACGAACAATCGCAACGAAACGCGCTGTCTGAACGTTCTGATGAGTTCGTACATCTTGATATCATTTTAAAAGAATAATAATATTTGTTTATACCCACACGTACATAAGGTAGCTTGCACTTTTTATTCCAGTTTAAGTGTTCAGAATTCTTCTAAAATACAACGTGTTGTGTTTACTTCGAGCCTTAATCTCACTGTCGTCGAGTGCAGTTGCAAGCGCGCATGATTTTTTGATTAGTTGTATAACAACAACAACATTTACCGTATTTACCGTACTTAGTGATTAGCAGACTTCGCGTGTAGAATAAAACAAAATCTTTTTAATAAAAGTTTGTTGGCAACAACTTGTTGTTCGCTACTCCCCAATAACAATAACGTTGTCGTCAACACAGGCGCAGTCAGCTGGCAGGCACCGCGCAAATGGATGACTGTATCCAAACGGAACAGAAGAGTATCCTCTTGTTCTTTCTCATCAGAGGAAACGTTAACAGCTGATGAGGATGAATTACTATTGAATCTCCTATATAAATAAATAGGACTTCCAATTCTTAAAAACTAATACACATGTGCCCCTGCTACAATGAAGAGGAAGGAGTTCACTTAGCACTACGAGCCTCTGATTAATCAAAAGGACTCTGGCTAGAGGATTAACATGTCGAACTAGTATATCCATGTAAATAGCTTTACGCTTGGAACATTCTTCTTTTACAGGTGGTACTTCCAGGTCTTTGTGAATGTCTTCATTCCTGATATACCATGGAGCTCCCGTGATTGTTCTAAGTATCTTGGATTGTGCTCTTTGTATAACTTCAATGTTACTCGCGCTCGCGGTACCCCACAATTCAAAACCATAAGTCAAAATTGATTTCATAACAGAGTTATACAGCATCATCTTGTACACAAGTCTCAGTTCAGATTGAGAAATGATTAGCCAGTGAAGACTTTGGGCCCTTAGATTCGTAAGTATCTTTTTAGCTTCTATATGCTTCCGCTAGGTGAGCCGTCTGTCCAGATGAACGCTAAGATAAGTTTCCACTTGAGTTTGAGGAATAGTAACTCCATTTAACGTTACTGGAGAACATGTCCATCAGTTCAATGTAAATGTAATGTGCTTACATTTCCCCTCATTGACTTTAATTCTCCAGTTGGATAACTACTCCTGAAGGCTTTTAAGATGAGCATCCAAGCCTGCGGAAGCTTTAACTGGGCAACGGGAGCGACTGATTACGGCAGTGTCATCAGCAAAAGTCGAAGTAACAATTTGACTACTTGTTGGAATGTCGGCAGTGAATATTTTGGTCCCAATACACTACCTTGGGGAACTCCTGCTGTTATCTTAAATTCATTTGAATTGAAATTATTCTGCCTTACTATAAACAATCGATTTGTAGGATTGCAGGACTATATGCATATTTTGGGGTAGTAAACATTATATTTTGTAAATCAAACCCTTATGCCACACTCGATCAAACGCTTGTGCTACATCAAGGAATACTGCTGAGCAATATTCTCGCTCTTCAAAGGCAGTTCTTATTTCCGAAGTAACTCTGTTGACTTGCTCAATCGTTCCATGATTTCTCGAAAACCAAATTGATGATCTGGGATTGAACTATTTGCTTGTAACTGGTGATTGAGTTTGGCTTTAAGAACCTTCTCAAATAGATTAGAAAGACATGGAAGTAGACTTATAGGTCTATATGAAGAAGGACATGTCCTATCCTTCCCGAGCTTTAACCGATTTATTCCATTGCTTTGTATTCCAATTCGGAGGATAGCATTGAAAAGACACGAGAGAAAAACAATTGCTGCATTTGGAAACTCAGTTATCATTTTTGGCACGATTCTATCATAACCAGCAGATTTTTTGGGTTTCGGTTGATACAATTTCACTTGAGCTTGTTTTTAATGGAACAATATTTACTGAATTTGTGATTGTCTGGTGAGGAAGCACAAATTTGTTAGTAGGTAGATTAGGTTGAAACACGTGCTCCAGATGGTTGGCAAAAATATTAGCCTACTCTTCATCAGATCGAGCCCAACTTCCGTTTCTGTCTCTAATAGGTGAATCCAGCTCCACAGGAGCTTTTAACGATTTTTGCGCTTTCCAAAGTAAAAATCTAGTGTTTGAAGGTGATGGGTTATAGATATAGCGCCTTTATGCCTCGAGATGGTCGCTTAAAAGTGCTTTGGCTAGTTTTTTGTTGCATCTTTTAGCATTTGTTTAGCAGTAGGAGATCTGTGCTGTTGCCATTCTCTTCTCAATCGTCGTTTAAAAGCAACCAGTTCTTCATTTTCTCTATTTGAGAACGATTTTCTGCTGAACTTGTGAGCAACAATCGCAGGCGTTGATACCTCAGCTGCAGCTACCAATACGGCACTTCACTCATTAACAGATTTCTATGGGAAAACTAATATACTTTTTATATTGCAACCAATTAGTTTTATTAGATATAAGTCTATACGGGCGATCCTCAAATATTGGAAAATCGTGTAAAACGATATCAACGGGGGAGTGATCGGAAAAAAATTCATAATGAGTATCTGCTGACATGAGGTTTCTTGGTGTATTTTTTGTGATACCAAAGTCGATGATATCGGGAGTTTTTCTTAGATCCGCAGGCCAGTATGTAGGCCTACACGAAGAAACGAAGTCTAGCTTGTTTGTACAATTTAAAAGAGTGCTGTAGAGTTGCCGACCTTTTGGATTTACTAAACGAGAACCCCAATAAGTGTGTTTAGCATTGTAGTCACCGGCCGCCAAAAATCGTTCTCCAAGGCTATCAAAGAAATTTTTAAAAACATCCGCAGATATAGAAAATCGTGGAAGACAATATACAGCAGGTAACGTCAGATTACCATAACGCATTTGCAACCAGACCAAAGTTGCTTGTAGATAACTAGAGTTACTTGCACACACAATAACTGCTTTTTTTAATTTTAGGATTATCACGACTTAGTTTACAGGTTGCGGTTTCATGCAAGTCTCCACTAGCTACGCATACTGGACGAAGGGTGCAATAAGATTTTGTGTGGCCAAATTCCTGGCAATTTGTACATTGCTCAGGATTTACTCGTATGTGAGGCTCCTCCACTTTGGGGCCAACTCAATTTTGTACAATGGCTGTGGGATTTTATTTTTATTAAACATATTAATCACTACTTTGACTTCAAACCCTTTTTCTTCCAGTGCAGTCTTAATATCGCTACAATCAACAGAGGGTTCAATGCCCTTAATTACAACGACCAGCCCTTTACTACTTTTAAGCTGATAGGTATAATAGTTTCTTTTAGACTGTCTAAGGTACTTAGTTACAGAACTGTAGTTTGCTTCCGTATAAATTTGGACCTTAGTTTCTTTAATATTACCCTTGGTAATGGGGACAATATGAAAGTTATTATTGTCAACTATTCTTTGGATAGCATCTAGAATCCTATTTGAGCTTTCTTCTCGAACATGCTGTTACGGTAAAAGCTGTGCTTTGAGTTGTGTTTGTTGCAGCGTTTAAACACAGTTGCTTCTGGGTTTGAATGTAAAGGTGGTTGAGGGGAAGGGCACTGGGCACTTCATGGGAGTGAGTGACTAGTGCCTACTGTACTAGACAACAGAACAGGAGAGCAAGATCGTGCTCTATCTACGGGTGGCTGAGAGGTTAATAAAGATCCTTTGTTTTTGTTGCTGGTATCATTAGAGACAAACGAGAAGTAAACCTTTCTCGCTTTTATTATTGGTACTGTTAGGTTTTGATAAGTAGAAAATAAAATAAAATGTATTAGCTGCAAGTTAAACGTCCGAAGACTGCTCGAAGACGAATGAAATAAAAATTTTTTGAAATCAAGAAACTTGGCAATGCCATGGTAACCATAGAGCCTCCTAGGAAGTTTGATAATCTCGTGCAATGTCATCGTTGCAGCGTTTCTGCAACAAGCTCTATCGCAGTCTAAAAACTGGAAATCTACACAAATCAACAGACTGCAAAACATCAAAAAAAGACCCAAAACCTGTGCCGACTCTAAGGAGAACCACACGGCTTCCTACAAAGGTTGCAGGGTATACCAGGCTACTTTTAGGAGAAATAATTAGGGTAGGAGGAAGCCAATATCCTACCCATCGGCACCATCAGGACATCAACGAACCAATACAGCCTGGCATGACACTCGTTAATGAGATGATGCAGCAAATGGTGGTCCAGCTTACTTTGCAGTTCACTCAGATGCTCACCAATACTCAATACTGGCGCTGACATTGAAGCTGCAATAGAACACTTGGCAATAAACATCCATGAACCCGCAACACGCTTCAACGCCCGCCCCCTCTGGCAGAAACACTCACTACAAGAGCGACCTCCATCTCTGGTCCCCTGATAAAGCTGACATGGTACGAGAGAAGAGCAGACTACGAAGGATCTGGCATCTCTCTGAAAATCAGAGGGATAAAACGGCACTCAGTCAAGCAACGAAAAAACTGACAAAGCTGTTGGCTGAGGCAAAAAACAAAGGCAACTGCAGATGTTCTTGCAGAAATTGAACCAGGTAGTGCAGAGCATAATTTATGGAAAGCGACAAGATATCTTAACAGACCAACAAGGAGAAAGGTGACTCTGCAGAGCTCAAACGGTACCTGGTGTAGATCTGGTGAAGACAAGGCTCAGGAGTTCGCAAGGCATCTTGAAACAACCTTCACCCTATTCAACTTCTGCTTTCATTCTGATGAACAAGTACCGATCATTTCATTGGCTCTGCATGCCAGATGGATCCACCGATACGCCCTGTTGAGCTACAAGAAGTTCCAAATGAAATTGCTTGTCTTTAACCAAGAAAATCTCCTGGGTATGATAAAATATATGCTCTCGCCATCCGAGCCCTGCCTAACAAATCTTGTTACTACTTGTCATGATATTCAATGGCATTTCACTTTCCTGCTCAATGGAAGCGCGCTGAGATAATCATGATTGCCAAACTAGGGAAGCCTGAACATATATCATGCTCGTACCGTTTAATATGCCTGATGGCCATTCTCTTGAAGATATTCGAAAGAAAATTTTTGATGAGACTGCTCCCGCTGCTGGACGATGGACGCATGATTCCTGATCACCAATTTGGATTTAGGTGGTTGCATGGAACACCTGAGCAATGCCACAGAGTGGTCCAACATATTCTTGAGGCATTCAAAAGCAGGTATTGATCATCTGTCTTTCTGGATATACGTTAGGCGTTTAATTAACTATGACACCCAGGACTACTTTTTAAACTGAAGAAACTCCTCCCAGCACCGTACTATTTGGTCATCAAGTCTTACCTCGACAAGAGAACTTTTTATGTCACATGTGAAGGTATAGGTATAGCAAAACAGAGCTGGAGTGCCACAAGGCAGTGTGCTAAGGCCAATACTTTTTACGCTTTATACCGCTGACTTCCCGACTCTAAGTGATGATAACTTCATGTAAGCTACATACGCTGATGACACAGCCCTCCTGGCGTCTCACCCTGACCCAACCACTGCCTCATCAATTTTTCAGAACCAGATAAAAATTATTGACCCATGGCTTAAACGGTGGAATATTGGTGTCAACGCAGAGAAATTTTCACATGTCACCTTCCTTCCTACATACACATCCTGTCCCTCGGTTCAGTTAAACGGAAATAACATACCAACTTTCACTTCAGCGAAGTACCAGGCGATTGACCTGGAGACCCCACATCAAAAACAAAAGGAAACAGCTGCACTTCAAACTAATCAGGATGAGCTGGCTCTTGAGACACAATTCAAGAATTAAGCATAAATAATAAGCTCTTTCTCTACAAAAACCATGCTCAAACCTGTCTGGACTTATGGCATTGAACTTTGGGGCACAACTTCAAAATCTAATGCCAAAATTATACAAAGTTTTCAGTCCAAAGTCATAAGGTGGCTTGTCAACGCTGAATGGCATGTCCGCAACTCAGTTATCCACAGAGACTTGCAGGCATCAACTGTAAAAGAGGAAATTGTGAACCGCAGTAAGAAACATATTCTTCGACTTGAATCTCATGAAAACTACCTCGCTGTCAATTTGTTTGACAATGCGTTACCACCCCCTGGATCACCCTTTCAGAGCACTGGAAGTCTAAGCGATGTTCTTCATTCAGTAAAATAAAAACATATCATTTTCAACTAATAAAATTCGCTGGTTCTTCCCTTTGGGAGAGTTGTTAATAAAAATACAGTTAAAAAAAAAAAAATTATTGTATTTTCTTTTGTTTTTTATTTATTTATTTACATCACTTAATTATTTCGCTTTCCAACCACATACATCGAATTATTATTAGTGAAGAAGTAGTTTAACAAGAGATAAATTCTTATATTACAATACTTAAAAATAAATTCACTAGCTCCCATTGCTTTCCGCTCTCAGGTTAATGAGTACGTTAATAAATTCAAATTTAAAGTATGAGATGATTACAAACATCACATTATAAAGGCTGCAATCTATCGAAAAATTTTTCCCAATCACTTCCCTTACAGCACCCTACATTTATTTCTTTTTTTTTTTTTTGTAAGATTGGAATCTGTTTTTCTTCTTACAATACTACTTTAAATTAAACTATGTATGAAATACTATTTTATATGCACATTTAAAACTCTCTAGAGTGTTGTTGTGTTTTTATAAGTATTGTTTTTGAGCTTTATTTATCCAAATTGGCCAACAACAAATAAATAAATTCAGCGATTTTTTGTTTCCTTATGTTATATCTATTTTTTATTTTCTTTAGTCGCACCCAAAGGAGTAATAGGGTATCTTATATTTACTGGCTTGTATGCGTGGTAATCACAGGAACAACAACGCAAGCAATAAGGACCACAATACTTGACTTGGATTTGTTAGATAATATATGTATGTATGTATACCGTTTTCTTCTTAAGAATGTGTGAAAACGAGGGAATAGTCAATGAAAAGCGTTTGAAAACAACAACCTGAACAATAATAAAATATTCCAAATGTAAATAATGCTTATTTGTTACTATTGTTGTTGTTATTTTTATCTTAAAAATAAAATATAAAGTGCCATTTTGCGCATATTTTATTTAATATATCTTTATATCTGTTCCATATATGTATGCCATTTAAATCTTTCAATTTGTGTACACTTCGAAGTAGTGTATGTGGTTTCCGAAGAAGGGATTTAAGTTGCATTACATGAACATCAATTTTTTGTCCATATCATATATTGTCGGAGCATGCGAAATTATTCATTTTTTCATAACTATGCACAAATCAAAACCATTTTCGGTAATGAAAAAATCCTACTAAAGGCTGGGTGTTACAAAAAACAGAAACAGATCAGAATCAAGAAGAGGAAGGGAAGTGCCAATAATATGTTTCTGAATTATTGTAGACCAGTGTGTGCCAAGACGTGGTCTAATAATTTTTGAAACTGACGAACAGGGCAGTGTGGTGTCAAAATGGATGTTACCAAAGACATATAGACTATTTTTACGAGTTAATTGTTTCGTAGTGAGGGTTGGTAAGATCCCAGACAGATTTACGTTTGTGTATGTAATGGAATTTTATGCGTTTAAGAATCTCAGAAGAGTTATAATTTAGGTGGACGGTAAGGGGAAAGGAAGAAGCGTCTTTTGCTGCGTTATTAGCGTATTCATTATCGGGAGTACTACTGTGTTTAGGGACCGGGGAGTTTAACTCAGGATAAGTAATCTGATAGCATTTGTTTGATCGCAGAGGGGTAGTAACGGTTGTTAGAGATAATGTTGATAGATTCTATTGAAGGTAATGAGTTTTTGTATACGGCAAAGTTCTATTACGGACTTCAGCTGTGAAGGTTGTGCTATAAGAGGGAAGAAGGAATTGATTGATAATTGAAGTGGGTGTTATTATATTGTATGAAGTACCGTATCGTGATCATCATCATCACCATCACCATCAGTATCCAAAAGTTTTATCTTTTAGTCTGTTAAATGAAACAAGGAAAGGGATTACTAAGAGGGGTATTCCATTGTATAATGGAAGTGAGCAGTAGTCGTCGTTAACGTATACAGAGATTTTTCTATTGATCATAATGTCACGTAGGTCAGGTCAGGTTTTAGGTCAGATTTTCCGTTTTTTTAGTAAGTCAACAATAGAGTGAATACAAATTTTGTCAAATGCTTTAGTAAAATCGAGAGAAACAACTGACTTAAGGTTTTGTTTTGCTTCCATGCAGTATGATGATCACACGTATATGACACGAAATGACTGATGCTAAATGCATGATTTTTAGTTAATTTTTTATATTTTATTTATTAATATTGCTATTATTTCAATTTGCCCTCCCGACCTACTTGAACTGGTAGACACCACAGAAATTACATGAGATCAGTTAGAAATGTTATCGCAAGTACTTCAAAGCTTCAGAGCTGGACTCAACTCCTTATCTCCATCCCTAAAATTTAAGAATTTTATTGAGGATAGCATTCGAAACAAGAAATCCGTGGGATTAGTTACGTTAGACATTGAAGCCACACTCGACACTGTTTGGCATGATGGATTAGTACACAAATTGAGGGTTATTGGAACACCCACATACCTTATTAAAATAATACATAATTTCTTAACCGATCGTCTCTTTTACATTTCTTTGGATGGTACTCAATCTTCGCAGCGACACATAAGTGCCGGCGTCCCACAAGGCTCTGTTTTAGGACCAATACTATTCAATATCTATACACATGACATCCCACAAGTAACCAAACGTGTGCTTTCATTATTTGCTGACGATGCAGCTGTGTATAGTGCTGGTCTACTATATAGTGACAATAAAATTGCCTTGCAAAGTTATCTGAACGAATTAGAGGTATACTATCACAAATGGAAAATTAAAATTAATCTAAACTAACGCCATCCTTTTTACCAAAAGAAGGAAGTCTTGCTATCCTGATGGATTGTTAAAACTTTATGATACACGCATACAATAGGCTGATAACATACGTTATTTAGGAATACATTTTGACAAGAAACTGACTTTTAACTTTCATATTGGATTTACTATAAACAAAATTAATAAAACCATTTGTACCTTATACCCACTAATAAATAGGAAGTTAAAGTCGTCTGTTTCGGGTAGTTGTGCATCAATATATATAAAATAACTTCAAGTATGGCAGAATAAATGATTAAGACTATTATTAAACCTATCCTATTACGCAAATACGTACAAACTACCTTCATATAATGGCAGACGTACGAACTGTCCATCAATACATAAATTCATAAAATCTCTCGTTCTAGTTATTTAGTTCTAAGTTAGCATTTAAGTCATTATTAAGGGTTTCTTCTCTCTTGTTTTCCTTACTAAATTAAATAATATTTCTAAAATACGCATTTTACATATATTAAGTCAATATCGATTTATTATGAACTTATATCAGTTGAAAGCATCTGCTCAACCCTGTATATATTATTAAATCATGTATCATCAGCTTTAGTGTAAAAATTTATATATAAACAAAAGATAATAAAAAACAAATAAATAAAACAAAAGAAAAAGGTGTCGTGGGACACTCGTGTAGAGCGCAGCTCTATTCACAACAAAATTTTTGATTATTTTTTTATTTTTATTAATGAGAAATTTATGTTTTAATTGTCTTATTTTGATTGATTCTCTTTAAACACAAAAACTTAAAAGAGAATGAACGATGTTTTCGCTCATGACTGCATTAACGAGAGAATGGGAGTTCTAAGACAGACTTAAGTAAAAATACAAAAAAAAAAAAACATTGTCTCATTGCAGGACTCGAACTGCACGACCTCAGCTTGCCAGTCCTGCTTTTTAACCACTACACCACGTAGACATTTTGATTGTCTTTGCCTAAATA
This sequence comes from Amiota minor, assembly GCA_037043295.1. Taxonomy (NCBI): domain Eukaryota; kingdom Metazoa; phylum Arthropoda; class Insecta; order Diptera; family Drosophilidae; genus Amiota; species Amiota minor. The sequence goes on from JBAMAW010002682.1 coordinate 20,333, forward strand.
GTTCTAATATAATCTATATATATAAAAGAAAGTCGTGTTAGTTACGCCACTTATAACTCAAGAATGGCTGAACCGATTTGGCTGAAAATTGGTGGGGAGGTAGCTTAGAACCAGGAGACGGACATAGGATAGGATAGGTTTTTTTTCGTCCGTCCATCAAGTTCATTCATTCCTTTGCTTTATGTTGCTAGGCAGAAAACAGTATATAAGAGACTTCAATATTGGAGATGCTTGTAATAAATAGTACATCTGCTTAATGCTTTATGTTGCTAGGCAGAAAGCAGTATATAAGAGACTTCATTATTAGAGATACTTTTATTAGTACATCTGTTTAATGTTTTATGTTGCTAGGGAGAAAGCAGTATATAAGAGACTTTATTATTGGATATTCTTGCTATTTGTAGATTTCAAATTTAATATGCCGTATGTTAGTATGAATGTATGCAGTATATAAACGAAATTAACGAATAGTGGTGGCTAATTTTTCGTTTAAAGTCTTATAATTCTCAAACGATTTTTAACCAATTTGGCTTAAGTAGTGGATTGAGAGCAGATGAATGCATACTTACCTGGCGTAGGGACTACCGTGATCACGAAGGCGGTTTCCCCAGGGTGAGGCTTGGCCATTGCACTTCGGTTGAGTTGACCCCTGCGATTATTCCTAATGTGAATAACTCGTGCGTGTAGTTTTTGGTAGCCGGGAATGGCGTACGCGCCGTCCCGACTTTAAAAGATACATAATTGAATGCAATTTTATGTTAATAGTTAATGCTGAAATCATAATAAACTGAGGTGAAATTAAGAGAACAAGGAATCATGGTTTCATATTTAAGAACTTGAAGTACAACCACTTGAATGTTTTATACATAGTAGAATTAAAGACGGGTAATGCAGAGTTAAGGAATTTCGACAAAGTAACTTTAATATTGTATTGTATTTGTGTGGAAATTAAACCATACATGCTTTCACCCTTTCTGAATACAACAATAATCATGCCTTTCAAGCAACTTTTTTATGGGCGCTACCTCTTCCAGTAATCAGAGAGATCTGATTTTAACATACCAGATAGTTAAACCTATTAGATCGATAGCTGGTTTGTATGGCAGCTATACGATCCAGTAATCCCACTATCTTGAAATTTGGTTGGTTGGTGGCTATACATCAGAAACTTATATTGTCGAAATTTCAGTTTGATCGGACCATACAAACCCCCATTAATATTCAGGTTCTTATTGGAAAAACTTTTCTGTTTTTTGTTCTATCGAACTGAAATTAAGACACTATAAGTTTTTAACATAGGTGCGGTAAATTTGTTGGAATCAGTCAAATCGGACCACTAGGAAGAGTATCTCCCATACAAACCCCTCCGTGTAGGAGTCTCACTTGCACTTGGCCCATTTCTTTTTTTTTTTTTAATAACTGGTCACGCACAGGGGACGTAGCAACGCACGCCGGGTAAGGCTAGTTATAAATATTTAGAGAGCAGAATGAAATAGTCCAAGTAGACAGAAGTTAAGGTGTATGTGTGAGTTTACGAATTACGTAAAGACTTACATGCTGTTAATTTTAATTGTTGCTTTACTTTTAGTTTGTTGATCATTATCATCATCATGTTTATTTGTTAATAATTATCATCAATATGTTTGCAAAACTTAACCATTTAATTTTTACTTATTTATATTTGTTGTTTGAAAGGCCACAGAAAAGCGTGGCTGAGCAAAGCTAGTAATTTATATTTACACAAAACAAATTAAAAGCAATCATTTTCAATATATAAATAAAAAAAATTATAAAAAAACATTCCCTGTGCAGGACTCAAACTCCACGTCCTTGGTTTCAATATAAATATAAAAATATAATAAAAAACATATTCCCAATGAAGGCTTCGAACCCCATCCTATCGGTTTGCCAGCCCTACACTCTAACCAACAGAATAAAAAACTGACGATTCTATTTATCGCATCATTTTTTGAAATTTCACTTATGTCATAATGCACTACTAAAATAATAAATAAAAACACTGATACTGTTAAGGATGAATTTTTTAAATATTTTAAATAATTTAGACTCATGGGGAGCTTCCTCGGGAGCATCTTTATCAATAAATGCCAACTTTTGCACATGTGCCGTAAAAACCTATGTAATTTTTCTGATATTTACTTCAACAATAAATGCATTAAAGTTGTCGAACACTGAAAAAAACTTAGCATAACTTTCGACTTCAAACTTTCTTTTTAAGCGACTTTGTATTAATTTAAGAAAACAATTAGAATCTATATTTAACATTATTAAATTTTTAAATTACAAATACTCCAATGTCCATATAAACACCATCATCAACATTACCCGTGCTCTCCAAAATTGAGTATAGGGTTTCTATCTTTGGGTGGGGCGCTTAGTCCCATGTAAGGAATATATATTCACCTTATCACTCAGATATTCGCCGATCGATCGACACTTTACCTACTTTCGCTACCGCCAGTATCCTGCCTGAAGCAGTGTTATCCTATATTGAGGAAATGATTGAGGAAACAACAATGCAGCTTATTTCCAAGCTCTACACCATTTGCTACCGAAGGACTTTGTGGGCATCTTTGAACATATGCGACATTATAAATGTGGTTCTACTATCAGACGCTGCGTCAAATATGCGTCTAGTTTTACCACCGCAAAAACTTTTGTTACATCATAAATCTCACGCCAAATTGGACTCGAGATCAGCCAAACATTAACACTATATAAGGCAAAACGGCACTACCAACCTCGAATACATGGTACATTTCCTAGTCCTAAAAGACCAGCTCGGTCATATAAATTAGGTCAACACGTTGGGCGCCCATGATAGAACTCGATCTTCACCGCCGAGGCTTCTGCCCCCGATTTTCAATCAACAAAAACGGGAAATTTGCAGTCTACCCATCTATCATCATATTAGCCATTCAAAATCGTGAGCATGATCGCACAATTTGGGAAATCCAGAAACTATGCACGCAACACCAAAACAAAATCACCATTCTTTGGGTTCCCAGCCACCAAGGTATACGCGGAAATGAAATCGCCGACACGGCAGCCCGCCACATCTGCACTGCCTCATCCCACTTCTTTACTTTAAACTTTCATACAAAGAAGTTAACGAGATAGGGACAGTTCCTTCACCAGTATTCTTTCATCTCTTCAACTTGCGAAAAGTCGCAAGACGGGCATGCGCAGTCATTCGTCTTTTATAGCACACACTCAAACGTCGCACCAACACCTCCTCAAACCTTCAGTACGTCCAACATGCCCACAACGCGGGGCAACCTCACTAAAGATCATGTTCTAGACAGTTGCCAAAATTGGGAGAGCGTCTCCTTTTTTGCATCCTAAGTCCCATCCCATCTTTTAAAAATTCCTACAGCTACTTGGCTGTTTAAAATGAGTTTAATGACTTTATTATTATATGTTACTATAGTCATCCAAATAACTATATGTGCTTTTCTAGTTTTGTTGTTTTGCTACTATAAGTAAAATTATTTTGTTTCTGTATACATGAAATTTTAGTGATATGTTGTTGTTATTCAAAGTTCTTCGATGTGTATCATTTCATCGTACCGTTACTAAACAAATATGCACATGCATTGGGCACTGCGTAGTAAATAATTATATGTGCAAATCAATTCTAGCTGATCTTTTTCTTGATATGTGCGTTTCAAAAAGCAATGTGACATAACTGTATTTTTTTATTTAATGTATTTAATTGGGGCACATTTTGCAAAAGTTTCAAAAAACTTTCAATTGGTTAGATAAAATGCCGCGTGGAACTTGTTTTGCTATTCATGAGCAAGAAGTTATAAAATTAATGTAGGAAAGCGTTTTTTAAGTCAGATATGTTGCAAAAACACTTAACGGGCATAGGAACTGTATTTCAAATTATAGATCCACGAAGCGGTCGGAAGACCAACATCGATCTTTAATGCAAACGCCACATACAACGTCTTGATATGGTTGATTCAAAGAGTAGCGGACAATTTAAGGCGCATATGGGGCTTCAAATAACAAAGAGTCGAATAGTCCAAATTTTATATGAAAACCATTTTCATCAGCATGCCTCCACGGTGCCTAAACCAAAACTATTACAACGACACATGAAAGCTCGCATGGAGTTTGCAAACAAATACCGTTTATTGGACGAATAGTGGCATAATGTTATCCTTAGTGATGAAAAAGTTTAACTTTACAGCTGCAAAAAATATTGGAGAGACATGCGACAAGATCGACGATGCTGTTTCTAGTGAGGTATTGCATTCTTTTTTATAGCTATTAATTGACCTCTACGAGTTTAATATTAGTTTAATAACTGTTAATATATACAAAACGTCTCGAAGAAGATCAAATCTCTCCCAATACAGCAGAAATGTTACTATAATAAGATTAACTCGATCCCGGGAATGTTATGAAGAACATGAAGCGCGTCTAACCGCGGATCGCGAACCTCATGTACTATCTCAGCGATAGTCTTAGACCTTGTTTGAAAAAATTAACATTATTGCATGCGTCAATAACGAGAAATCGGTTCATTTATATTCTTCAAGAATTAACTAGGCTTTATTCGTTCTTTATTTATGTACAGCGTTGACTGGAAAATATGGGGGCTTTCCACATGCTCACAGATTACTATGGTTGGAACAAAAAATTGGGCCTAATTATATCGACATCGTAATAAGTGTAGAGTTTCTTGATCAAAACAAAGCTCCCACGTTATATGAGATCGAAAAGACACACATGGAATACCAATTCATCCTGTATGCAAGAAATTCGTTGCTCAAAAAAATACCCCCCATTTCTTTCACAACCACAAATGTGAGGAGAAAAAGGGTATCCGATGTGCCACCGAAAATCACCCAAAATTATGGCTTCAAGGTTAAAATTGCGGTCATGGACAATAGATAGGTGGTACACCATTTACCCATATTAACCAAAACATGTGAAATATTTAAGTTTAGTTAAGTTAATAAAATACAAGGTCTTCGCAAAGTAAACGAGTCTTTTTCAAAACTTATATTTATAGTCATGGTATCTTTAGACGGGAGTACGAATTTGAAAGGTACTTCGTTCACTGACGTTTTGTAAAAATTTCGTGATCAACGGAGAATTAGAAGTATAGTATTGGTAAAAAAATGAACTTCGAATAAAGAGCGATGCAAGGAAGGTTGTAAGGATATCAAGAAAGTCGAGCTTCCCAGTCAGAAAAGTTTCGTGACCGAAATTGGAGTGTTGAAGATTGGAAGCGTGTGATTTTATCGGACGAAGTGAAGATTAATCATTTTCAGACCGATGGAATAAGCTATAACTGGCGTCGACCTAATGACAGCCTCCAAAAACAACATGTGAGGCAAACTGTCAAACATGGAGGAGGCGGTTTGATGATGTGGGGTTGCTTTACATGGTGACATATTGGTCCACTTGTGAAAATAATTGGTATCATGAAAAAGGAAGACTACCTGAATATTTTGCGGACCAATTTGCAAGATTTTGTTAACTTGATCGCGTACCCAGTAGAGGAACTCGTTTTCCAACAAGACGGGGATCCCAAACACACCGCCAATATCGTCAAGGAATGGCTGTCCTAGCAAAATTTCCAGATGATGACGTGGCCTGCACAATCTCCCGACCTCAATCAAATTGAGAATTTGTGGGCAATAATGAAGAGTTGGCTGGGAAAGTATAAACGAAACGTGCAGAAGTGTTTATTTTTAAATTTTTCTCTTTGTTACATTAGTTTCTTTAGTTATTTTCTAAGCTATTTCCTTTTAGAATTAAACAAAGAATAAAATAAAATTATTTACTTTTGTAGAATTTAATTTGTTATTAATATTTTTACAGCGCTTTAAAGTTAAATTTGTAAACATTTGCTCAGTTTTGCACGTTACTGTATATATGTATATTTATATTATAAGTTGACATAATTGATAAAAAAGGAATATTTTTCCCAGTACTGTAGGAAAGCGTGAACGGCAGAATGGTACGGTATAGGGACAATTTCAGCAAGCAACAACTATGACGCTGATCAAGCATTAAACATGTTGGATTGGCTTGCTAAGCTTCTTTAGTCTGCTTATATTATAGCATTGGTTTAGTTAGTTTTTAACACCTACTTCAAGTGATCACAACTTGTCGCTTGAATAAAATTACAATTTTTTTCCTTATTTTTTTAACTGGCACTCGAGCAGATACGTTTTTGATGAAATGACATTAGCGGATTGTGTAGGTATTATAACTTGACCTTCGGCTATAATGAAAACCAATATTCTAATTAAAATGGTAAGCATTTTATTTAGAATTAATTACTATTCATTGCTTTACATTGAATTAAAAACGAAGTGTAATAAAATTATGAAATTACTATTAGATACCGGCTCAAATAAAAATTACATTCAACCAAAATAAATAAAAATCCAAAATTGAATAAAAATTGCTTCTATGCGAATTCCGTTGGAGGCGAAATAAAAATAACGCACCATACAATGACAAATATTTTCGGTGGAGACACATGTGTAAAATTTTTCATATTACTAGTTGTACGATCTTTCGATGCAATTTTGGGAAATGACAGCTTAAAGGAACTTAAGAGAAATAAAAAGATATTATTTAAACAGCAATCTACACAAGATGTTTATTTTACAAGAACTGTACATTTCACAGACGAACAAAATCAAAAAATTGAAATCAGTGTATCAAATCATAGTAGTTTTTTCACTGGAGTTAATGCAAAACTTACTTTTATAAAAAAGGTTCAAGCATAAATTCGTACAAATTCCGATACATCAGTGTTCACAAAAAATTATCCGTACGCAATGTCTCTCAAAAGGGAAGTAGAAGACCAGGTGGAAGAGCTTTTAGCGAATAGTATAATTCGAACATCTAGATCTCTATACAACTCACCAGTATGGGTTATGCCTAAAAAACAGGACGAATCTGGTAAGAAGAAGTTCAGGTTAGTAATCGACTATAGGACATTAAATCCCTGATAGATACCCAATTCCAAAAATGAATGAGTTGTTAGCATAACTTGGCGGAAATCGATTTATCACAATTCTAGACCATAAAAGTGATTTTCATCAAATTCTACTAAAAGATTTGGATAGCGAAAAAACGGCATTCTTAGTCAAAAATGGCAAATATGAATTCATCCGATTGCCATTTGGGCTGCAAAATGCTCAAAAAGATCTTGACGATATTCTTCTAGAACATATTGACAAGAGACGCTATGTTTATATTGATGACATAGTAATATTCGGCAAACATCTCGAAGAACATTTGGAAAATATTGGGGAAATTTTTCAAACCTAAGGAAAAGCCAATGTTAAATGGAAAATTGATAAATGCGAGGTTCTCGAAGAAGAGATAGAGTTTTTAGTTTTTGAAATAACATCGAATAGTATCAGAACCAATCCAAAAAAGAGTCGCAGTTATAAATAAATTTCCACCGCCAGAAACACTAAAAAAGATTCATTCTTTTCCAGGAATGTCATGTTATTATAAGCGGTTCATACCTCAATACGCGAAAGTAAGAAAGCCTCATACAGCGTTTTTGAAAGGGGAGATGGCAGATTGTCAAAGAAATTATCAGCAAAAAACCAATCCACCTTGGGGAAGAAGCTTTAGAAGCATTTCAAAAAATAAGAAACTCGCTGACTTCAGAAGATTTAATACTTACTTATTCCAATTGTAATAAAGAGTTTCATTTGACAACCGAAGCTTCAAATTATGCCATCGGTGCGGTTATTTTAAGAACACTGAAAGAAGCAGAGGAAAATTACCCGGAATGCACGAAATTTTCTGGGCATTAACAAGTCTCAAAAATTACCTTTATCGTAGAACACGGGTAAAAATATTCACTGACCACCAACTCACAAATATACAAATTCCAACCTTAAAAGATGGAAAACTGCACTTGAGGAATACAATGACGAATTAATAGACAAACCTGGTGCAACAAATGTCGTTGCGGATGCACTTAATCAAATACCTCAGAACGTGAATGTAATGTCTCCCCAACACAACATAGCATGTTATTTAATACCTTATGTAGAAGCACGTATAAATGTGTTTAGATCTCAAATCTTTTCTTTAATTGGTGAATCTAGTTATGAGTTTAAGATACCATTTGTGACATTCCACAGACACATAGTGGTCAGACCAGAATTTGATGGGGCTGATATAGTTCAAATCTTTAATAAATATCTTAACACTTAAAATTTATGGATTATTTACCCCCAGGAAGTAATGGAAAAGATTCAAGACATTATATTCAATCTATCTTAGTTGTTACAAAATCCGTCATACCCAAAAGCAAGTGGAAGACCTAAGGGACCCAATGAAACAACAAGATGTTATTATTAAAACGCATAAAAGAGCACACCGTGGCTTACAAGAAAATAAAAGTTTATAAGGAACAAAAATATGACAGACATCCTAACAATTTCGAATTAAGGAAGACATCCCGGACATAATCTGCATATAGACATCTACTCTACTGAGAAAAAACTAGTGTTGACAGTAATAGAAAATTTTTCGAAATATGCACGCATTATAAAATCTAAGGCAACACATTAAGCAACCATTACGTGAACTTGTATTTGCGTACGGGGTCCCAAAGCTAATAGTTATGGACATCAAAAGAGAGGTCTATTCGGCCACAATTAAATGTATGCTGGTGGGACAACTAAGAATTCAAAAAGTACAATAAATGGACAGATCGAACGATTCCACTCGACATTGACATAAAAATTAAGATGTTACGAAGTACATAACAATTTCAACGACTTATTGGATAGAGCTGTCTATGAATATAATGCGTCTGTGCACTCTAGCATTCCACAACAAAAAAACGTGGTCCTACTAAATAAATAAAAGCTTAGGTTCCAAAGTTTCTCCGCAATTAGGAAGGAAATTATGAAAGTAAATAAAGCAAAAAATAAAGTTCACAAGTACAACATAAAAAACTCATAATGTAAATATTTTGAAGGAGTTAAGACAATAAATAAGATCATATTATTATAGTTTTGTCAATCAGGACAATTAATTTTAAAGGGGGAAGAGTTAACATAATTGATAAAAAAGGAATAATTTTTCCCAGTACTCTAGGAAGGCGTTAACGGCAGAATGGTACGGTATAGGGACAGTTTTAGCACGCAATAACTATTACGCTAATCGAACATTAAACATTGGCTTGCTAAGCTTCTTTAGTCAGCTTATAGCATTGGTTTAGTTAGTCTTTAACATCCACTTCAAGTGATCACAACTTGTCGCTTGAATAAAATTACAATTTCTTTTCTGTATATAGCCAGTACTCCATTGCCAGGAGAAGGAACTTCCCATTCGATGTTTAAGATCGCAATCAATTTATACAATACAGAGAGCCCTATATGTAATATTTCAACAGTGACCAAGCAAAGGTTCCATGTTTTCGTAGCCTTATTCTATGGAATGAATGTATTATGGCAAATCATACAGCAGTAGAAGCAGTAGACCGGACATTACGTGCTATCAGGCAAAACGACCAACCCATGGGTAATATTACTGTACTATTATGTAGTGATTTTCGGCCGATCTACCTGTTATACCACGTGGAGCAAGAGCTGATGAATTTAGAGCCTGCCTTAAGAGTTCCAATCTGTGGCATTTCATAAGTCCTATGTATTTAACTATAAATATTTGAGCGTAAATTGGGGGCAACGATAATGCACCTGTGTTTTTTTGATTTCTTACTGAAATTGGTAATGGTACGTATCCATAGGAACAAGGAAGAGTTCTCTTACAAGAAAACCTGTGGGGTATAGTTCTATCGATGCGGGATCTAATATCATCTGTATATGGTGATCAATGGAATTTGGAAGTTATTTAAAACTCTTGTTTTTGTGAAAGAGTTATTTTGATTGCATATATCGATCAGGCAGCAGCAATAAATGCTGAGATTCTCAATTTTGTTCCGGGAGCTAATGTAGAGTATATCACTATGAACAGAGTTATGGAACAAGCACTATTTACTAACTATCCAGTTGGATTTTTAGAATCCCTGAGCACTCCTGGACTTCCAGCTCATAAGTTTTAAAGTCGGCGTACTTATAATGCTCCTTAGAAATATAAGCCCTCCAACACTGTGTAATGGTTCCGGGTTAAAAGCGACCAATTTACAACCAACTGTGATAGAAGCAGAGATTTAAACAGGGTGCGGTACAGGACACAGTGTTTGTATACCCAGTAAATCTTATTCCAAACCATTTTCCGTTTACTTTTAAGAGAATTTACTTTCCAGTGAGCCTATGTCATGCTATGACAATTAACAAAGCTCATGCCCAGACGTTGAGGGTTGCGAGTGTAGATCTAAAGCTGTTTTTTGCAAGGTCACCTTTATGTGACTCTGTCGCGTGAAAGCAACTTCAGGAATCTCTATGCTTGAATCATTGATGGCTCTACATGTAATATCGTATACAGAGAAGCATTACTATAACATCCACACTACACATGAAATAAAAATAAAATGATGTACAGTCAATGTGACGACAATAATACCAAAACTTACCACGCGAACTATATCTTGGGCACCAGCTATTCCAAACATATTTCGAATACCGCGAATAAGAATTGGTGGGAACAGCTAGTTTTAAAATAAATCAAGTCGTCTGAACTTTCGACTTTTGCATCACAAAGAACATTCCTAGTAGCCTTATAAGAGCAATAAAATATTCTGAAATGTAATCCGATCACTCTTCCGTTGATTTTCAATTACTCAAAAGTTGAGTATCGCCACCGAAATAACAATTACGATCAACCCTGTATATTGTTCGTCTTAATGGAAAAACCTCTTATCATAATGGTTCTAAAGCCCGGATACGATAGGATATTCGCTTCTTCATACAGATCTATGAGTACACTTCCGCGACAATCTAAATCAATCTCCATTTACAAACTAAACATGAAGGTTTAATTTACAATATAAATTGTTTGCTACCTCTGAACTCTCACAAAATATGAAATCGCGTTTTTGTAGTGGTACATAAACATCCCATAACAACCGAATTTGTAGTAAAAGCAGGCGGTTTCCATGCCATTATTCTGATAAATTTTTGATATTCCAACAAATTTTCCAATTCACATATCAATTTTTGCCAATGACGCTGCTATCAGCAGCTCTCCTTTCAGTTGAAGCTGCTGCAGATCTGGATAATCATTCAAAAGCAGAAATGTGAGCACTTTAAATTTAAACTGACTGGTAGGACTTCTTCTCGTGTAACTTTAAAACGGCACTACATTTCCTCAAGTACTTAGCGTTCGCCTGGATAAATGTCTTGCCGGAAATACATATATATAAACGAAAACCACATACACAGAACTAACCGCAAAAAGTCTTCACTAGCTAATTATTTGTAAATCTGGTCTGAGCCTGAATTGTAGGGTGCCATAAGTAAGAGTAACATTGAAGTTATATAAAGAGCTCAATCTAAGATCTTTAAAATAATCACAGACATTCCATGGAATATTAGGCCTTGCATAAGAACCTGCAAGTACTGCCGCTACTGAATATGAGCGTGTTCTAAGCGAAAACAAACTATATGGATGACCCTACTCAACATATCACTTGTAAGATCACTAGAGGATTAGAGAACCCATTTTAACTTAGTGTACTTACCGATGATTGCATTGTTGACACGCAAAACACTCTAAATGATATACATTTGTTCGTGCACGCATGACCATCTCAAATGCTGGAATGACTTTACTGCATGCGGCACAGTAACCAGTGTTCCCAAATAATCTAGTAATCGATAAAACAAGTAAAGAAGACAATAATTAAATTTAAATGAATGTCAGTCAATAACTAAATCCCTCATAAAATACCTAAGATAATCGCGCTTGCATAACATTAAATTGCCTTTAGTATAAAGCGTTGAACCAACTTCGCCAAGTCGACAATCACAACATCCACATTTAAGACAGTCCTCATGCCAAAGCATATCCAACGCGCGTAATAGGTAACGATCCTGAATATGTTTGCCACAGCCGGCGCATAATTGGTTACTACTATTATTGCTGGTGGTGTTGTTATTATTGTTAACAGAAGTTGCAATACTATTGTTGTTATGAGTATTTGTGATATTGTTACTATGGTTGCTAAGATTCATTGAAGTCTGTTGTTGTGCATGTTGTTGCATTGTAGAACGCCCAATACCAGGTTCCGTTTTGGTAATATCCATAGTCACCATCTATAATAAGGAAAGCCAGAAAGAAGTACCAATCAACAAAATTTTTATTAATCTGAAGTTGAATTGAAAGATTTTAAAATTTTTTCATGTCATACAATGATAACGATTTTATTTATGAACTAGTAATGTACAGATATATAAATTTATAGCAAAACCATAGGTTGCTATAAATTTTACGTCAGTTAATTTACGACCTCTTAAATCGTTCACCTCACTTAATTTTAGGCGATATTTTTGGATCCCCTGCACTTATTTTTATATTCATTTTTGATGACATCCAATTTTGGTATCGAGGCTCTGTTTTACATCTTTCTGCCATTCTACTGCATCTTTTATAACATTTACTTGCAGAGGCCATGAAATTTTCAATTTTTGAAGTAAAACTTCTTTAGTGGCGCTTGGCAAAACTATAGAATATAATAAGAATTGTCACGTTTTTTCGATTCTATATCTCAGGAACCGCATTAGGTAGACACCTAAAATTTTCACAGTGCACATTTCTATTGCCATATCCACAACAAATTATAAAACTTTTGGAAAATCCACCAGAAAAGTCTCAATACAAGAGTAATTAGAAAAACAATAGCTTATGTTTCAGGCAATGCTTTGTATCTTAATAAAGCTTGTTATTATGTCGTTTGACTAAGCTAAGACCTATCATAATAAGAATGATTGTCCCTATTACTTTTTAGGCAAACTGAATTCAGACCTATTAATAAAGTATGAACGTCGAGCAGTTCGATTTTTCGATGGTGAACAGGTGTTTTTTCGTTATATGTACATACAAATGGAACATTGTGGCGGCTAATTGTGAGAATGTACAATAAAATGGAAATTATGGAAAACTAGATGATTTAGAACAATTTGGTGTGCATGCCAATACACCTGTCTGCTATTTAATGATACAGCGCAATGAAACATTGTCCAAGATAGTTAAAACCGACAAAAAATTCGCAACAAAAATAAAAAGACATACATACTCGAATGTAAATATATCATATATTTTAGTTATCACAAACCATTCATATCAGTAAATTAAAGCAACCAATGGACATTGTAAATATTAAATAAACAACAGAATACTTTTAATGCAAAATTTGTATTGCTACATTTGTTTTGAAATGATTTCTCTGTTTTTCTCTCTGTTTTTCTCTCTCTATCTCTCAAACTAAATCTCTCTTATTCTGTTTTCAAGAAGTGTCACTTCTATCACAAGTACGGTACTACACGCTCAATTTTTTTCTATTCCTGATCAAACTGATCTCACAATTTTCAGGAATTTGATTGGATGTGTGACGGCCGTCAGGGTACTCAAGGAGTTTGTAAAAAATGTTCAGCCGAACGACCCTCTCTCCAAAAAGCTTTGAAATGATTTTAGGGTAACATGGTATCCCATGACAGGGCACACCTGATTAAAGCTTACTAAGTCTTTTTGAGTAGGGGAGATGTCAAATGAGCAGGTTTTTGCAATCTGGATAAGTTAAAAATTAGGCAGTTTCCGAATAATCGGATTACCGACATAAGAAATAAGTCGGAAAAAAGCTACTGATAATACACATTTTTTATTTAGTAACAATTACTTTCGTTCTACAAATATATTTTTAATATCATTTAAATATTTTAAATGTTTAAAAAAAAAAAACAAAAACTTCAACGGCAAGTCACGTTGTCACGCAGTAGAACTGGTTTGACCGGCAAGATATTTTTTTAAGAAATTCTTGTTTAATAAATGACTAGCTGTCCCCCCACCTTGGTAGGCGTGGTATTCGACATCTATTTCTAATAGCGATATCGGCTAGTTTTGGTACTATTGACACACGTCGTTACACTTATTGAACGTCACTTTATTAGTGTGTGTAGTGTGGATGCTATATTAATGCTTCTTTGTATACGATATTACATGTAGAGCCATCAATGATTAAAGCATAGAGATTCCTGAAGTTGCTTTCACGCGACAGAGCCACATAAAGGTGACCTTGCAAAAAACAGCTTTAGATCTACACTCGCAACCCTCAACGTCTGGGCATGAGCTTTGTTAATTGTCATAGCATGACATAGGCTCACTGGAAAGTAAATTCTCTTAAAAGTAAACGGAAAATGGTTTGGAATAAGATTTACGGGGTATACAAACACTGTGTCCTGTACCGCACCCTGTTTAAATCTCTGCTTCTATCACAGTTGGTTGTAAATTGGTCGATTTTAACCCGGAACCATTACACAGTGTTGGAGGGCTTATATTTCTAAGGAGCATTATAAGTACGCCGACTTTAAAACTTATGAGCTGGAAGTCCAGGAGTGCTCAGGGATTCTAAAAATCCAACTGGATAGTTAGTAAATAGTGCTTGTTCCATACCTCTGTTCATAGTGATATACTCTACATTAGCTCCCGGAACAAAATTGAGAATCTCAGCATTTATTGCTGCTGCCTAATCGATATATGGAATCAAAATAACTCTTTTACAAAGACAAGAGTTTCAAATAACTTCCAAATTCCATTGATCACCATATACAGATGATATTAGATCCCGCATCGATAGAACTATACCCCACAGGTTTTCTTGTAAGAGAACTCTTCCTTGTTCCTATGGATACGTACCATTACCAATTTCAGTAAGAAATCAAAAAAACATAGGTGCATTATCGTTGCCCCCAATTTACGCTCAAATATTTATAGTTAAATACATAGGGTTTATGAAATGCCACATATTGGAACTCTTAAGGCAGGCTCTAAATTCATCAGCTCTTGTTTAGTTTACTTTTAAAACTTTAAATTGCATTTTAGATAGACATTCTAATATTTCGTCCGGTGTTAGAAAGGGTGCAAACATTTATTTGTTGATGCTGAATTTCAATTTTCATCTTATAGGTCATATTCACACTGGCAAAATCGGTAATTTTGACACAGTGTCACTGTGTCTAGAAACACCTGTTCCTTGTTTTGATTATACACACAAATGAAAAGTTGCGCGCAACTTACGGTTACGAAATGTTCACTTAGGGCTGCGAAAAAATCGGCGATTTGCGAGTCAGACTCGCACACTGATGGTTCCGACTTAAATTGAACCCACCCTCCTAGTGGTTCAATTTGGCTAATTCCAAATAAATGTGCGGTGCCTATATCTATAAAGTGATTGACGCGGAAAACTTTTTATTTTTAATTGATGTTAGAAGCCCAATTAACAACCATAAAATTAAGGATCATGCGAACCAATTAATAGTAGAAAAACTGTGGGAAGAAATAATCAGCAAACTATGTTAATTGTATTCAAATGGATAAAAGCTAATTCGGCAAACTTTGTTTTGCATTTGTAGTGTTGTACAGTATATAAGTGTAGTGTGTAAGTATAGAGAAGTATATGAGTAGTATAAAGGTATTATGCAATGTATAATAAGTTTGTATATATAATGAAAGAGAATACAGAGAGAAGAGTCAGTCAATGGTTGACCGTCGAGCTGAAAAGTCAACGCCACCAGCTTTAGTGTGAAGGATTGAAATGAAGCCGATACTTCGAAGTGGTAAAGTTGCGGGTGGAGCGGTCGCCGACAGCGCCAACATGACAAAGGCTGCAGCAGCAGCGGCAGTAACGGACGGCTTCGTGGGTAACAACGGAACAACAAAGGTAGCAGCAAAACTAAACAATGTAAGGAACAACAACGAAGATGATAAAAAGGTCGGTGTGAACAACGCTTTGTTATACAAAAACGTTACTGTAAACGAGAGCGGCGACAAAGTGAATGACGACAAAGCAAACAAAGGCGAAAAAAGTAAGTTGGTGATAGACGACGGCAAAGAAAGGATAACAGAACAACAACAACGTAACGAATGCAGTAAAAACGGAAAAAACTTCGATGATGTGTTGGAAAGAGAAAAGAAACTTTTAAAAAGAGAGTTAGAGCTTTTGCAACGTGAAAGAGATTTGTTACTAAACGAGAATGATTTTCTAAAAAGCAAAGCGCAGTTGGATCAGTCAAATGATTGTAACAAAGAGAAAGTAGACGAAGACATACCTTTTACAACATTAAAAGAGTTTCTGCCAGAGTATAATGGAGAGACCAATTTTGATGTGTAGATTATACAAGTTAGAGGAATTCGTGAGGCATATAATTTGTGTGATACTAAGTTAAGAGCACTAGTGTTTGCCAAAGTTAAAGGTAAAGTACAATTATGGCTTGACACCAAACCTAACTTAATAAGTGACAATATTGACTAAATACTTTGCGAAATGGAAAAGATGTTTCACACTCAGGAAAACAAAGTTGTGCTACGTAAAATGTTTGAAAAGCGCTAGTAGAAATTTGGAGAAAGATTTGTCGATTACTTCCACAACAAAAAAATACTTGCAAACGAAATATATATGTGTGAAGAAGTCTTGGTCGACTTCATAATCGAAGGGATCCCAGATGATCAAATCAAAATGCAAGCAAACATGCAACGATAGTCTTCGAAAGACGAATTACTATAGGCTCTCAAAAAGGTTGACCTTGTAAAGCGTCCGCAGTTTCTAAAAGAATCGACTTGGTCAACGAAACGTCCCGGACCAGTGAGCCAAATGATGCCGCCAATATCCTTTGCTAATAGCAAGGTGGACAAGTCAAAGCAAAAGTGTTACAACTGTAACAGCGTTGGACATTTTGCGGCTGAATGCAGAAAGCCGAGAAGGTTACGGACATCAGGCGGTAAATTGCAGCCTCTATAAAAAGAAGATGACACCAAATGACATCAATGAATATGTAAGGTACTTTAACTTAGAAGTAGTGAATAATTCTAAAGTATCACTAACTCGGGAAGCCCCATAAGTTGTGTTAAAAATCTCTCGTGCCACCAGAGAGTAACGTATGATAAAGTTTATTATGGAACTAACAAAAGCACATTGAAAGTGTATGGGAAATTTTTGGTTTATGTCAAATAATAACAATACAAAATTTTAAAAATAATCTGATTGTGGTTGAAGACGAGTCAATGAGCTATTCTGTTATGTTAGGACGAGATTTTTTAAGCACCATCAAAGCTAAGTTGATGTCACATGCAAATCGGAATGGAAAAGAGCCATTAATTAAACATTTAACTACCAATTGTAAGGAATTGGTATCAGTAGCAAGAATAATAAGGTTACTAATGAAAATGTAAATTGTATAATCATTCGGGGATCGACAAGTTTGTTGATAATAGGTTAGGAAATACCGTAGAAGATGGTAAAGAAAATTTTGAAAAGCAAATACTTGCTATTACTTGTGTGCTTGAAGATAATATGCAATTGGTGGTAGGCGACAATATCAAGTATTTCGAACGACAAATTTTTGAAGAAAGTTTTCAACAACTCTACGTTAAACCTCGTTGACCTTATGAACCAAGACTAAAGAGTGAAATGAAGTTGATATTAGAAAATGCAAAACCTTCCAATTGTCCACCAAGAAGAAAAAAATGATTTACAAAAAACGTCAGACGAGTATTTGGTATCCCTTATACATACGAGTTAGTGAATCAGAATTTGTGTCTCCAATAGTTTTAGTAAAGAAGAAAACCGGAGAATTACGAATGTGCGTTGATTTTAGGTTACTTAACAAGGTTACAACAAAAGACAACTACCCGATTCCGTTGATAGATGATTTGTTGGATAGGTTGTCAAAGAAAGTGATATTCACAAAGTTGGATTTAAAAAATGGATTTTTCCATGTCTTTATGCATGAAGAATCAGTAAAGTATACGTCTTTTATAACTCCTTTGGGGCAGTTTGAATTTTTAAGAATGTCGTTTGGCTAAAAAAAATGCACCATCGATGTTTCAGAGATTTATTAACAATATCTTTGCGGTCATGGTGAGAGAAGGGAAAGTCATAATTTATCTGGATGACATTATGGTTGCATCTGAAAACCTTGAAGACCATTTGAGTATTTTAAAAGAAGTTTTTACACGATTGGTTCAAAATAAGTTAGAGTTGTGGCTGGACAAATGTGAATTTCTGCAATCCAAAGTAAAGTATTTAGGTTATATAATTACAGGAAAAGGAATACAGGCGGACGAAAAAGGGCTTGATGCGGCAAAAAATTTTCCAGTATCTGGTAAAGTCCACGAAGTCCAAAGTTTCCTTGGTTTATGTTCCTATTTTGGACGGTTTATAAAAGATTTTGCCACGATAGCCAAACCCTTACATGAGTTGACACGAAAAAAAAAAAAACAAATTCTGTTTTGGGCTCAATGAGTTAGCATCGTTTGAGTACCTCAAAGAAAAACTTGTCAACTCACCAATATTAGCGTTATACAATCCAAAGGATGAAACCGAACTTCACTGTGATGCGAGTGCGATAGGTTTTGGTGCAATTCTGCTGCAGAAAAAGGAAGATGGAAAATTTCACCCAATTTTTTTTTACACGAAAAGAACTACTGAGACAGAGTCTAAATACCATAGCTTTGAACTAGAAACCTTGGCGATAGTACGTGCATTACAACGTTTTTGAGTATATTTACAGGGTATTAAGTTTAAAATAGTCACTGATTGTAATTGTTAACGTTAACCTTAACAAAAAAAAGATTTGAATCGAAGAATTTTAAGATGTACTTTAGAACTACAAAACTATGATTTTGTCCTTGAACACAGAGCAGGTAAACGGATGAAACATGTCGACGCTTTAAGCAGAAGTACAAATATAATGGTTGTAGAAACGAATACGTTTGAGGAAAATTTGGTAATATGTCAGAATAAAGATGAGAATATACGCAAATTAAAAGATTTTTTAACATATTCTGAACACAGTCAGTACGAAATGAGAAATGGGGTTGTGTATACAAAAAATGTTAATCGTTTTGGACAAATAATTGCAAAGTTGGTAGATTCCGAAAAAGGTTTGAATTGGGAGAAAGTTTTAGAGACGGTATAATTTACGTTAAACAATACATTGCATAAGTGAACATCCCAGTGAAATGTTGTTTGGCGTCGGACAGAAAGGTAGCATAACCGATTGTCGTGTTAGACAAAGATCATGAATTAACTCAAGTGGATGTGCAGCCAATTCGAACTCATGCAGAAGCGGTACAGATGCAAACACAATGCTATAATAAACAATAAGCTGATAAAAAATGTAAAGAGTCAATAAAATAAATGTTGAAGGTTTCCAGTTATCAAGGTTACCCTACAAAGGTATATGGGCAGTTGCTAATATTAAGCTTTGGTTCGATGGTTGTGGTAGGTGTAAAGATGGTGAAAATTTGTCAAGTTGTGGACTTGTGTAATAAAAGGCGATTTTGAATGTAAATATAAATATTGGGAATTAGAGGAATCCGAGGTATGAAATCGCTGTCTCCTTTGCAGCAACCTGTCAAAATCTCTGCTTCAATAACGTTTGGTTATAAAGTCTTCACTTTCAATCTGGTACCGTTACACAATTAAGGAGGGCATTTCTTAAAGGGATAGTAGAGAGGGCATACCATACGGCGGCATAGCATTTTTCCCGATAGACGTAACTATGTACTGGATATCCAGCAAGCATCAATACAAGTTACTATCACGTAATTCATCGTTGAGCTCGCTATCAGTATTTAGCTGCATATTTCTGAAAAGGTCTTTCAATTTTCCACATTTTTCCACTGTATGTAGAAGCGTAAATAATAGCATTAGTAGTTGTGTGGGTGCAATATACGTATTGAAGACTGTCGCACATTTCGACGTTGAAATGAGCTTGTCAAGTTCTATATAATACCGGAGAATAAGGTAAAACCAAATTTATTTTCTAGCCACTTGCAGCTGTAAAACCGCCTTCTTTAGGTGATCTTCGCCGATATAAAGGGTATCCATTTTCGCCTAATACAAACGAAATGAATTGGATAGAGCTCTACGTTACCTTTGCAAGGTATTAAAGGTACCACACGGCAGTGAACCATTTGTGTTTTTATAATATCGTGCAATATGGGGTCTTGGTTTCGGTCAGGAAATTCAGCACTTATAACTGTGTCAAAAATATCTGGGCGACATAACAAAATGCATCTTGTGTACGATCGCACATATAACATGGCCCACCCGTAAAATTGGACGGAAGGATAACCAACTGACCTAGGCTTTCAGCGTTGTTGTCTTGTTGCATGGCGCCGCGAAGATGCACGTAATATTCGGCTCGTAAACGTCACTGGATAGTGCGTATGTACACTAAGCGCTCAGTATCTACTTTCGCATACATATTGACAATGCTGAATAAACCTCGAAATCTCTGGAGATAAATAAATTGCTCACGACGTATTTGCAGCAAATATGAGTAAAATTTGCAGTGCTGTTATTTTTTTTTGTTAAAGTATATAGCCAAATACTAGGTTAATTTGGTAGAGTCCGAAATTGTAGTCATTTTCTCCGCGAACATAAATTAAAAGATATTGTAGGGCGTTGTAAGCTCTGTTTGTTTCCATAATACGTTGCAGGTAATTATCGTGAGTGCTCAATATGATATCACGCCTATCATTTTCCTGATCTGCCAAAACGACAGCAACCTCATCTGTGGCAGGAGCGACGTTCCTACGGCGGACGCTTATCGACGCCGATGACCATTTTGAAATCATTTCGTTGCCACGACGATATTGAATGCAAAGCAGCTTTGAAGCTACATAAGGATTGATTTGATGTAGCATGTCTTGGAGTTGAGATATAAGTTCATTGTTATGATGAGGAAAATTACTATTTCTTATTTTAGTTTGTAGTACGTAGTCCGACACAAAATAAATCTGAAGAAATGTAGGCTCTTTCTGTGGAAGTAAAAATCCTATGAGATTAAGTACCATTGGTCAACGTGCTCAGCTGTCTAGGAAGATTTAAGAACACGGTGCCAAGCACATGGATTGATAAGGGTCAATCAACGTCCCCTTAGATATATATCCGCAGGCACCAAAATTGACTTATATTTATTTTGGTAAATATGACTCCCTCCTTGGTGGGGAGCGAGGCCCATCTTAAACCTCTGCTGCTCTCTGGGTCACAGCACCCAGTTGTATAACGCAACTCCACGTCGAGTTATTACTCTACCCGCATTTGGGTATTAAACCACAGCCACCACGATACTCCCACAAGGGGGCCGTACCCGCTGGCCCAAACGGAAACAAGTTCCGTGGACTCCTGACCACCCGTGATCCCAGAAAAAGCCTCTTATGAGACTCCGTACCCGAGGTTCTATTAAATTCGAACTCCAAAAAGTTCATGGGTTGGTGGCCCAAATTTGAACGCAACTCTTTGGAATAGAATGCAGGTATAGTAGCCCACAGATGGCACATTATAAAACAATACTCATGGATATAGCTTCCTCACTGATGGGAGCGAGGTCTATTCCTACCTCTCCGCCAATTTGGAAGGATTTTTATGATTGAGATCAGGCTGAGACCGCTACAAGCCAAACGCCCGTGGTTCCAGAAAATACCTCTGGTCATGCAGCGTAACCAAGTTACTACGAGTAGAGCTCCATGAAGCTCAGGGACTGGTTACCCCGGGGGAAACAATAACCCAACCCATATTCACACACACACATAACTCAGGCTACAATCGGAAGACGTTTCAACAACATTGTAAGTGCAAATCAATTTAATCTCCTAACTCTATCCCTATTGGAGAATACCTCGTTAAAATCAAAACCCCCATTAACACTCAAAATACCTACCTCATTCATATCTATTAAATCATCATACAGAGAACATGTCTCGTCCTTTAAGCCACAAGGGCATTCCGTATGTCATTTAGGCCCCTTGAATGCAAAAAAACATTAAGGGAACCATGACCAGTCAACAAGAATCCGACCCAAACGTTAAAACCAAAGTCCGGTCAACCTCCAATAACTGTGACACCCTGAATGAATCTGTATGTTACCCGCCCACACACAGACAGAACTGTCCCATCTGATTTGCCAGTCAGACTGGACACACTCATTCAACATTCTCTTACACACATTACGACCTAAGCTCTCCACATCCATCCCATGAAACCACTCATCCTGCAGCAATGGTAATCCTCTCCTGATCTTGAAGTCAATGGCTCTTCGCCTGACCTCCGAATCAAGAGGAGTCACACCAAGCAAAATCTGCAAAGACTCAGTGGATGACATTCTGGCATGATAACACTTCCTTTCTGCCTACAACAGATATTGCCGTTTTGTACCACATGAAGATCCATATGCTGCACAAGCAACAATTAGACCTCCATGTATGGTATGAACAGCATGCCTACTGAGATCCCATTCACTCCGCAAAGTACGGTGCACTTTACCAACCACACCAAACAACCGGTCTCTAAGACGAGCAATATGAGAAATGAAATTCATTTTCTGACCTACATTTACACCAAGGTAGTTCACTTCAGTTACATACCGAAGGCTGCCAGTATCAAGTCGGATGATAGGATGCCAACTTTGTGCCAATTTGCCCTTAAGCAACATTGTCACAGTCTTATCCACCGCCACTGTGTCAACTACACTACTGCTTCATTCAAAAACAAAGCGCATGGACTCCTGGCCATTGCGCTTAATTTCCAAACGCGATTGTACCTCAATCAAAATGAGCAGATCATCCGCATTCGCACAGCACTTGTACTCATGTCCGAGCTGCCTTCACAGGGAATCTATCATGAGGTTCCAAATAAATGGACCACAGATAGAACCCTGTGGGCAACCACGAACCACATCCACACTGACACACTCATTCAATCCAACCGCACAAGCACGCCTCTCAGAGAAATAACTCTTCCAAAGAGCCATTTCCCGACTTCCACAATCTCTCAATTTTCTCAGCACACAATCCCAACTTAGATAGTCGAACACACCCATAAAGTCCACAAACACACCTAGCACATACTTGGAGCTACTTGGCTGAACACAGTCAGACACATAGCCCCAAGCATCCTCGACGCATTTACCTTTTTTAAACCCGAATTGCAAATCAGACATTTGCTCATTCACTCTCTCGTGAAGCCTTTCTTTCAGAACTCTTTCCAGCACTTTACCAAGTACCGGCAAGAGACTGATGCCCCGAAAAGAACGAGGATTACTCCTAATTCTATCAGGCGACTTCAGAAGCACACTTACACGCCTTGGGAAAATACCCAACCGATACACACTTTCCATATAACGCATTCATGTACTCAGGAATGGCCTTAAAAATGCTTTTACATATCTCTCCGGTCAATCCATTCATACCAGGTGTCTTTCTCGACTTTAACATCGAAAAAGCCACCTCCAATTCACCAGCCCCGAGCGGATCACCAGGATCCTCCAGCAAAGGTAGAGTTTCCCCACGATCCGCCCGAGGGAAAAATGCACACAACAAAGCATTCATACTATCTCTGCATGTTGTCAACTGAGTGTCGCCAACACGAAGAGCACACACACTTATCTGCCCACCCTAACCCAAACAATCAAATTCTATAAGCATGACCGCAAGGATCATGCTCATTGCGTCGAAGAAAAGCTTTTCATTCATCCTCTTTCACTCTTATAAGCATACGCTTATACTCTTTCAACACAGATCTAAGTTGGTCTACATTCAAAGCATCAGCAGATCTAGCCCTCTGGAATCTCTTCCGAAGTCTACGAACCAGCCTCCGCTTCATGCTAAGCTCATTCGTCCACCATTTCACTCTACCAAGATTGCTCCTACGGCATCTTGAAAACATACAATCATTCATACCACTCACCCACCTTTCCATGCGCTCAACCCGCTCATCAACATTCATTCCAGAGAAATGGGTCAACGGAACCTCCGTTGCTGCTTCTCTCAAGTACACACCATGCAGTGGTCAATATGCATTATGCCACGCCAACCAATGAGATTATTATCACTCACACCCCACCCACACTTAATTTTCCAATCGAACTCATACAACCTCATCGCTGCCTCATTGAAAAAAGTGACATCAATGTCACTTTTTCCTACTGGGCCATCAAAGGTGTACCATTCACTGGGTTCGTTAACGACCCTAACATCCCGGGACACGGCCCAATCAGCCAGCAGCTCACACCGTATGCGGTTCGCATACCCGAACGCTTGTCCAGGTATTTCATCAGATGACGACATGATGTTACCCGACGTCGTCGTCGGCTGCTTCTTAGACGGCATACCTTATTAAGTCTAAAGCGCCGTTAGATTAAGCAATTGCAAAAATATGAACCGTTATTGCTTTTTATGTTGTGTCTGATCTTCGCTTGCTTTTTACTTTTGGTTTTATTTATAATAAAGTGTTTGAAGTTAGCGAATTGCTTATTAATTGCTTATTATGAGAAAAATATGTATTGATTAAGAAAATAGTATCGTGGTATTAACTGAAAGTGGAAATTCCACAAGATTAATAGCTAAACAATTGAATATAAGCCAACGCACTGTAGTTAATGTGCAAAAGCGACGATGTGTGGTACGTGTGTCAAATGTTGGAGGACGGCCGCGAATACAGTCGGACTCAGATGCACGTTTAATGGAACGGGAAATGCTAAAAGACATTTCTACGACACCAAAGCAGGCTGCCGAAGAGCTAAATAAGACAGTCTGTGAATGGACCGCACGCAGATCTTTACATCGACTCGGTTTGGTATCAGGTATCAAAAAGAAAAAACCAGCATTATCGACCAAAAACATCAAAGAACGTCTCGCATTCAGCAAAAGTCACCGAAATTGTAGTATTGAAGATTGGAGGCGTGTGATTTGGTTGGACGAAGTGAAAATTAAACGTCTTCAGACCGATGGAATAAGCTATTACTGGCGTCGACCTAAAGACAGCCTCCAAAAAACAACATGTGAGGCAATCTGTGAAACATAGAGGAGGCGGTTTGATGATGTGGGGTTGCTTTATATGGTGGCATATTGGTCCACTTGTGAAAATAATTGGTATCATGAAAAAGGAAGACTACCTGAATATTTTGCAGACTAATTTGCCAGATTTTGTTGACTTGAGCGCGTACCCAGTTGAGGAACTCATTTTCCAACAAGACGGGGATCCCAAACACACCGCCAAACCGCGAAACCTCCCCCAATATTTGTTAGTGAAGAAAGTTCGAATAGGCTGGTAGATGCTATCCAAAGAATAGTTGGCAAGAATAACTTTCATATTGTCCCTATTACCAAGGGTAATATAAAAGAAACTAAGGTCCAAATTTATACGGAAGCAAACTACAGTTCTGTAACTAAGTACCTTAGAGAGTCTAAAAGAAACTATTATACCTATCAGCTTAAAAGTAGTAAAGGGCTGGTTGTTGTAATTAAGAGTATTCCCTCTGCTGATTGTAGCGATATTAAGACTGCACTGGAAGAAAAAGGGTTTGAAGTCAATGTAGTGATTAATATGTTTAATAAAAATAAAATCCCACAGCCATTGTACAAAATTGAGTTGGCCCTAAAGTTGCAGCACTTAAAGAAAAATGAAGTGCATCCCATTTACAACATAAAATATTTACTTCATCGTAGGGTAACTGTGGAGGAGCCTCACAAACGAGTAAATCCTGTGCAATGCACAAATTGTCAGTAATTTGGCCACACGAAATCTTATTGCACCCTTCGTCCAGTGTGCGTAGCTTGTGGAGACTTGCATGAAACCGCAACCTGTAAACTAAGTCGCGATAATCCTGATCTCAAAAAAAGCAGTTACTGTGGGGGCAATCATACAGCCAATTATAGAGGTTGTCCTGTATATAAGGAGTTGAAGAACCGTTTGCAGTCACAAAAAAATTCCGCCCGTTTTAGCCGTGAGGCTAACCGTACAGAACCAGCCACGGTTATGTGTCCACCTCCTAATATTCCTTTAACTTCAAAGGTGTCGTATGCAGGTGCCCTGCGCTTAGGCGTTCAACAAGAAACTGCGATAAAGATTGTGAAGCCTAAGGCTCCAATGTCTCAACATAATAAGCCAATCTCACAAACTACCCCAACTCTAAATGCGTGTAATGAGCCAGTGTTGCAACCACAAAGTTCTAGTGAATCTATGTTGGTGAATTTATTACAGACCCTGAATCAATCAATCTTAATGATGCAAAACTCTTTTCACGAGATGATGAAAATCCAAATAAAAATTTTGGATAAGTTAAATTCCCCATAATGGCTCATTTAAAAATAACTTACTGGAACGCAAATGGCGTTTCACAGCACAAACTAGAGTTGATGAAGTATCTAGAGTACAACAATGTAGATGTGATGTTAGTCTGTGAGACTCAATTGACTAGCAAAAACAACTTCTTTATACCAGACTACTTAGTTTATACAACAAATCATCCGGATGGAAAGGCTCATGGTGGTACATGAATTATTATAAAAAAGCGTATTAATCACCAGACCCTAGAGCCATACTCATCTAGTATCTACAAGCAACTTCGGTCCGGTTGCAAATGTGTTATGGTAATCTGACGTTATCTGCTGTATGTTGTCCTCCACGATTTTCAATATCTGCAGATGTGTTCTTTGATAGCCTTGGAGCACGATTTTTGGCGGCCGGTGACTACAATGTTAAACACACTTATTGGGGTTCTCGTTTAGTAAATCCAAAAGGTCGGCAACTTTACAGCACTCTTGTAAATTGTAAAAACAAGCTAGACTTCGTTTCTCCGGGTAGGCCTACATACTGGCCGGCGGATGTAAGAAAAACTCCCGATATCATCGACTTTGGTATCACAAAAAATATACCTAGAAACCTCATATCAGCAGTTACTCATTATGAACTTTCTTCTGATCACTCCCCCGTTGATATCGTTTTACTCGATTTTCCAATATTTAAGGATCGCCCGTAGAGACTTATAACTAATAAAACTAATTGGTTGCAATATAAAAAAATTTATTAGTTCTCACATAGAAATTGTACCTGCGATCAACTCTGAAAGTGATATTGACAAATCTGTATTGGTAGCTGCAGCTGAGGTATCAACGCCTGCGATTGTTGCTCACAAGTTCACCAGATAATCGTTCTCAAATAGGGAAATTGAAGAACTGGTTGCTTCTAAACGACGATTGAGAAGAGAATGGCAACAGCACAGATCTCCTACTGCTAAACAAATGCTAAAAGATGCAACAAAAAAACTAGCCAAAACACTTTTAAGCGACCAGATCGAGGCACAAAGGCGCTATATCTATAACCTATCACCCACAAACACTAGATTTTCACTTTGGAAAGCGCAAAAAACGCTCAAAACTCCTGTGGAGCTGGATTCACCTATTACAGACAGAAACGGAAGTTGGGCTCGGTCTGATGAAGAGTAGGCTAATGTATTTGCCAACCATCTGGAGCACGTGTTTCAACCTAATCAACCTACTAACAAATTTGTGCTTTCTCACCAGACAATCACAAATTCAGCAAATATGTCTCCATTAAAAACAAGCGCTAATGCGATTGTATCTATTATAAGGACTCAACTGAAGCCCAAAAAATTTGCTGGTTCTGATAGAATTGTGCCAAAAATGATAACTGAACTTCCAAACGCAGCAATAGTTTTTCTCTCGTGTCTTTTCAATGCTATCCTTCGAATTGGGTACTTTTCAAAGCAATAGAAGAAATCGGTTATTATAATGGTTCCAAAGTTGGGGAAGGATAGGACATGTCCGTCTTCATATAGACCTATAAGTCTGCTTCCATGTCTTTCTAATCTATTTGAGAAGGCTCTTAAAGCCAAACTCAATCACCAGTTACAAGCAAATAGGTCAATCCCAGATCATCAATTTGGTTTTCGAGCAAAACATGGAGCGATTGAGCAAGTCAACAGAGTTACTTCGAAAATAAGAACTGCCTTTGAAGAGCTAGAATATTGCTCAGCAGTATTCCTTGATGTAGTACAAGGCAGAAAAATTTCGTTTCAAATGAATTTAAGATAAAAGCAGGAGTTCCCCAAGGTAGTGTCTTGGGACCAACTCTATACATGTTATTCACTGCCGTAATCAGTCGCTCCCGTTGTCCAGTTAAAGCTTCCGCAGGCTTTGATGCTCATCTTAAAAGCCTTCAGGAGTGGCTATCCAACTGGAGAATTAAAGTCAATGAGGGGAAATGTAAGCATATTACATTTACATTAAACCGACGGACTTGTTCTCCAGTAACGTTAAATGGTGTTACAATTCCTCAAACTCAAGTGGTAATTTATCTTGGCGTTCACCTGGACAGACGGCTCACCTGGCGGAAGCATATAGAACCTAAAAAGATACATATGAAACTAAGGGCTCAAAGTCTTCACTGGCAAATTAATTCTAAATCTGGACTGAGACTTGAGTACAAGGTGATGCTGTATAACTCTGTTATTAAACCAATTTGGACTTATGGTTCTGAATTGTGGGGTACCGCGAGCGCGAGTAACATTGAAGTTATACAAAGAGCACAATCCAAGATACTTAGAACAATTACGGAAGCTCCATGGTATATCAGGAATGAAGACATTCACAAGGACCTGGAAGTACCACCTGTCGAAGATGAATGTTCCAAGCGTAAACCTATTTATATGGATAAACTAGTTCGACATGTTAATCCCCTAGCCAGACTCCTTGTCCATACAAGGAACTCATCTCGACTGATCCGTAATGATCGTGCTATCCTTTTGATCAATTAGAGGCTCGTAGTGCTAAGTAAACTCCTTCCTCTTCATTGTAGGAGGGACACATGTGTATTAGTTTTTTAAGAATTGTAACCTTATTGTTAGTCCTATGTATTTATGTAGGAGATTCAATAAATACTATCAAAATAAAAAAAAAATATATCGTCAAGGAATTGCTATCGCAGCAAAATTTCTAGATAATGAAGTGGCCTGCACAATCTCCCGACCTCAATCCAATTGAGAATTTGTGGGCTATAATGAAGAGGTGGCTGAGAAAGTATAAAAGGGCTCCTAAGAACATGGAAGAACTGTGGCATCGTGCACAACATGAATGGCATCAAATTCCTCACACTTTTATTGAGCATCTTGTTGAGAGTATGCTCAAGCGTATTAAAAGTGTAATTAAAAATAAAGGACTGCGAACTAAATACTAAAGCGGCGCTTTAAGCTCACATACGCATAAGTGCGAAACGTGAATAACTGAGCATATAGCAGTTCTCTTAAGGTTTTAAATTTTTCTCTTTGTTAAATTAGTTTCTTTAGTTGTTTTCTAAGCTATTTCGTTTTAGAATTAAACAAAGAATAAAATAAAATTACTTTTGTAGAATTTGATAGGGTATTAATATTTTTAGAGCGCCTTAAAGTTAAATTTGTAAATATTTGCTTACTTTTGCACGTTACTGTATAACACACGCATGTGAGCGTGAAAGAACAACCGAAAAAATAAGATATGAAAACAGACAAAATTCTTTGCAAAACCGTTATTCTGAAAACTCAAAAGAGAATTCGCGATTACCGTTGCAAATTAATCAATATGCCGTAGACACGTCCGCTCGTTATGAGATGGTAAACTTGGCCTTGTATATTAAAAGTTGGCATGAATGGCCCCTCCGTTATTTATTTCGCCCCAAAAGACGTCATTTGAAATGCGCCATTGTTTTTTAAGCAGTGTTTTTATTGTGGACGTTGACCACTTAAAAGTGTTTTCATAAGCTCTGAATTTCATCATTCGAAGAGCATAATCTTTTTGACTCTTTTTCCATTTAAGGGCGCCACAAAAATTAGTGCATGTGACTGCCACCTATGGAAGCAGCTTCAGAATATTTTATTTTAGATGACTATATAAAACCTGTTATCTCTTCATTAGACCAAGGAACTCCCATGACCCGCATCATCATATTCTTGTAATTCATCGAAATCGGCAGATGAATTTAATAGTCTATTAACATTTCGATGTATTTTATCAACATCTAATCGTAATTGATTTTGTTTTGTCGTTTTCACTTTATATATTTCTTCTGCCCTTTGCCTTTTAGTTTTAATGGGCATGGGCATTAAAAGCAGTAGCATCGTTTTGATGTTGACGAATTTGGGATAATCGTGCACCGTGCACGTTCCTCACCATTGCCAAGTTTTTGAGAAGCCATTGTTTGAACCCTTTGAGAATTCAAGCACGCCTCTCTGTCTGTGGAATTTTTCGAAGGTGCAATGCGTACATGTTCCACGGACAGACTCATTTCGCGATTGGCATGTCTTCTTCTAGCTGCAGTTAATCTTAATTCTCGGTCTTCCTCAGTTTCTTGAGATCTAATTAATCTCATACGCCTTGCATTTCTGCTATTCTTCGCAAGATTAGACCATTTTCTAGAAGACATTTTATATGACTTTTTAATTTTCCACACTATTGTATAACTACAACTAAATAGACTATAAAAATATGAACTACATATACGAAGTTTGTTCAAATCATATCGCGAATTGTGAATCAAGCGGAGGATACCCACAATCATATTCCTATTTTGGATACAAAAGTAAACATATTTAGAACATAGCTCATATAATGAGAAAAAAATATTCTAACATGAAAATTAAACATGGGAATAAGAAAATTTATATTGATACAAATGACAGTTACACTGAAAGGGAAGGTTGGCATATTCACCAAATTAAACGACCACGAATACACGATTTTACAAAACAAAATCATTCAATTGTACGAAAGGTATAATAGTGTGAAGTTTGTTCGATGCTCATTACATGATAGAGATATGGACTGTGAAGACGAGGCATACGTACAACATTACCATAAAAATGAGACTAGAAAAACTGGTTAATGAAAATTATAATTGCGTGAAAAAACTTATTTACTTTCCTGGCTTAAGAACTCTTATTACAAAATTCATAAATAATTATCCTACTTGTACGAAATCCAAATTTTATAATGGCAATCATTTGCTATCAGAAACATCCAACGCTCTTTTTTCAGATTATAATGATAACTACATAAATAAGCAGATATAAAAATAAATGTATCCATAGACATAAAGTCCTTACGTAAATCATTAATAAAATAAAAAAATTAACAGAATTTAGCGTGATTTTGCATGCCCTGACTTCAAGGTTTTCGTGCGCTTGTGTGCATCAATGATATCAAAGAGCGCTTGAGGAACATCCATTGTTTGGTCATCAATCAGAACAATATCGAAGACACTCATATATTTGTCTAGGTTTTCCTCTATGTGATTGAAGAGATATCCGATCTTTATGATGTGCGAAGAGGCTGGTACACCATTTGCAATATCTGCATTGCCAAGAGAATCGCCCATAAGTATAATGTGATCGCGTGTGTAGACTAAGTCATAATATTCATTGCCATCTAGAACAGTTAAATTCTTGTTAAATGTAAGTATCATTGGTTCTTGGAAGCCATTCAGAAGACCGTCTTCGTATTGCACAACATTCGAAACGACTTTCACATTGGAATACATTACATACGCTTGCTGCTGCACTAACATCACACTGTTGCCAAAACCAGCTGAAAACACCAGCACCGATGTACTCAGTCGGTCAAGTGTTTAGAACAAATCTTGAGTGTTATCGCGTAACGCATCTTTGTAGTTGGCAACGATTTGATCTATATCATTCTGGTCACAGAGGAAACCAATAGTTAATTCTCCCCATTTTCTCCACCATTCAATCATGTAGTCGATTGTTTCCTCTTTCGACATATGCGGATCGATCTCGATGGGCCTGTAATTATGGACAATTTTTTGATGTCTCCACGAAATGTGCTGGAAGCGATTTGCATCGCAACTAGATGGCACTGACTTGCCATGTGGTGTTCGCGTACGTGTCAAAGTTCGTGACGAGCTGCATTCGTTCCGGTCCACCGTTGACAAATTCATTGATGATACGCTCCACACTAGTAGGATAACGAATTTTACAATTCGATTGCGTCAGCAGTTTTTTATTTTGTTGCAACCCGTCATATTATCGCAAAGGCGGCGTAGAAAATGAAAACGAAACAAACCAACAGGCAATAGCTTTAATGCTTTTTATTTTCGCTATGATTCGGCAAATATAAAAAACAACCTTACCCTTCACGTCAACGGGAACAAACGGAGTACATGTATTATTACAATATTATTATTAGAAGTAGTTAAACAAATATTTTTATTGATTTATTTATTAATATTAATTATTATACAAATAAAAAAAATATAATATAATAACTAATGCGCAAAAATATACAGTGCTAGCTGCTGGGCCTTCGACTCGATATTTAACAATTTATAAGCGGATTAAAAGTTGTTCGTTAACAATTCAAATATTTAAATTATGTTATCAGATGTGGGGTTGACGATGGCGACTGACGGAGTACTTCAACCAAATACATCAACCCTTATCGGTTGAAATTAGGTGCAGTCGTTACATACAGTGGCTTC